>CALNHX010003887.1:76850-139338 GCA_940337035.1 Agriotes lineatus | reverse complement strand
TTTATACTAAACATAAAAATAGTGAAATATATAGACACTTACTGAGAGAGTTTTGCAAACTATGAGAAACTCGATAGGTTTGTTTGTATTATTTCGAGTAGTTGAAAAACTAGTATTCGAGACTAAAGATCAGCTCTACAATAGAGATAACTGGGAATTAACTTATATTAGTTAGAAAAATCGCTTTAAACCGTATTCTTTTAACCCTTTGGTATACACAATAATTGTGGTAATTGTAGTATTTAACAAAATAATTTATGGGAGTTCCTACATTGGTGCAATTAAAAGTTTTAAGCACAGAAAGCAAACTGAAAAGTCTATATTAAACAAATACAATATTAAAACAATGTCTGAATTAATAGCTTCTAATTATATAATGTTCAGGTATGAGGAAAAAAGTATATATATATATATATATATATATATATATATATATATATCTTTCAACTACACTTTTTAACCCAGAAGTAGCGGTGAACTACATTGTCTTAATTAAGATTTTATAATATTATATACAAGAAAATTTAGAGAAGTATGCTTTTTATTAAACAAAAGCGAGCTTTGTAGAGTAGTGGTTATAACATCTGCTTGGCATTCGCGAAGTCCGGGTTCAATTCCCCTGGCTGTCTGCTCTGATTCAGGTTTTTAGGTGGTTTTCCTGAGTCAACAGAGTACCTTCTCTGAGGCGAATGCCGGGGCAGTACTTCTCCGCCTTTCCTGGCCTCTCATCCATTCTCCACCCCTCCTTTCTCTCACCCATCCAGAATTCCCGTTGTTGGCTGAAGAGGGACGCTGCCCGCCCCCAGTTGGGGGAATTGAAATAACCCTGAACCTTTTTACCTATTAAACAAAAAAGACCGCAACTAGCTGCTTGTATTTGTTCTTTTACTTAATCTGCAACTTCCCACTATTCTACGTTTTTTCCTCCTCCAATAACCACGTTAAAGTCTCTTATGATTATCAAGTTTTGGTCCTCTTTCCAATGTTTTATTAGTTGTTGTATACCTTCGTACGTATTCACTTATTTGTCATTGTGTGTCGTCGGTATGTATTCCTGCATCATTACGGTGTCTCTTTGTTAAGTTGATCTTTACCAATATCTTATTGTGCTGTAGGAATCCTTTTACTCTAGTAGAATGAGAAGATAATTGGTTGTAACAAAATAAAGAATTACTACATTTTGGAATAGCTGTTGGAGAGTATCTAAATCAAATCCCTAACAAATAGGTAGATACGTAGCAAATTCAGTATTGAATGGTGGTTTCTTCTAATAATGGGATTTGAAGAGCAAGGTGTATTTTAGACCAGTGGTTCTCAACGGGGACTACATCGGTTCTTAAGGGAGCTTCTTACACGGGTTAGGCCGTTAGGATTTTGACCTGTTCCGCTATACCACTTATTGATCCAACCATACCTGTTTTGGAGGTTTCATTTTATTCCCTTTGCCACATATTTCGAATCCTTTAGTAGGATTTCGTAGTGTCCCGTTCTTTCTAGGTGTTCATCATTCAAAGATACCCCCATTAAATTTCTTTGTATATTTTTATTTCTTTGTGGCTCTCTTAAAGTTACTCTTTTAACCTTGCTCAGGAATCTCGTTTCCGCACTCTGTACTTTGCCTCTGTCTCTAGAGGTCAATATCCATGTTTCACTTCCATGAAGGTAGTGACATGGTTTAATAAAACCAAACGACTTTTAGTTTTCTTTCTTGTTTTATTGTTTACTGTTGTTACTACTATACCGACATTTGCTTATATTTAATTTATTTTTATACAGTGGACCAGAAAACCTGAGTCTAAACCCCAGTAACTCCAATGACCTTAACGGCATTTCAATCCGGCTTTGGCAACAATGTGGTCTTAATGCCTAAACCTCTTCAAAGATTAGAAGTCGATGCCGTTGCATTGGAAATGCTATAGCTACCGCATAAATGTAATGATTGTGGCATTACAATACGCATTTTGGAGCTGAGATTTCGATATCGTTGGCTTTAATATGTCAGGATAACCTTAAAAATTAAAATTAATATATATATAGTTTTAAAATGTTCCAGGTAAGTAAATTCCTATATCGTAATTTCTTAATATTCGAAGCGCCACTGCTACTGTCAGATCTAGTTTCGCAAGCACGGTCCCCAACAGTGTTAAATGGGCTTTCCATAGGTATTACTTGGTTATGTGGCCTTCGAACTTTTTCCATGTCTCTACAGTATCATTGCATTAATCCCAACAATCAGTATTTTGGGAAAGTACATTGCCATGGCCAGCAAATAACATGACTAAAATGCGCAAAAGCAACAAGTTCTCTTTCTACTTGAAAAATACTTCTGCTAAGTAATGAATTTCTATAAGCTAGTCCTATTTGTTATTTGAAATATAAAGGATACTAGTTAAATTTAATCCAATTTTACACCATGTAGACCGCTTTAAAGTCCCAATTCATTTCCTTACTTAAAACGTACAGATTCGTGCGTTTTCTGGTTGCAATCCAGTGCATGCACTGCGCTTAATTAATGACGACATATACAAACATCGGGTCGTGCCATCGTGTGTACTAGTTGATGGAGGTGAGACCTCGGTATTGGTTAAGTGCATCGTTATGTAAACGCGCATCGGATGTTGTTTATGAGAATTTAATTGAACTATTTCCCGGATGCAGCAATTTACTGTTAAAAGATGTAATATGACCTTATCAAGCGACCACATTATACACATTTGTATGAACCACAAGTTTATTTTGAATAAAGCTTAGCCGTAATTTAGTTTTTAAGGCTGGTGTTAGGGTTTTTAAGTTAATTGCTTGTTTTGAATTTTGTTAAATTGATAATGTGTGGCAATGTCATATCAATTATATGGCACATTTTTGTCTCACTGTAATTTAAGTATTCTCATGGGAAAAGAAAAAATCGGCTTCGTCATGATTCATAATTAAAACGTTGGATTTACGCAGGTACTGATTCAGGTTACGTATAGACAACAGTCAGATTTCCATGACAAGCCCTTTTCAAAATGATCATGAATTGATTTTACTCTTACTCTTACTTGGAGTTTATATATTGCCAAATATTTCCAGAATTTTGTTGCTTAATCTAAATTTGTATTTATCTAAATTAATTGTGATAAATTCGTCTTAATGCTAACTGTAGTCACATTTAAGCAGAAAATATCTGCTGCTGATTCCTACTTGTAAATAATTTTTCACATTAATCATATTTACAACGCCACTAAATGTATTATTGTAAGTAACCACTGTGCAGTTCAATACAGTGTGTCATGTTCCACTTTAAAAGGATCATCAGGATAAACTAACGACCGACGCCATTAACCTATTGACTTCTTTGCTTGTTGCTTGCTGCCTAGTTTTTATCAGACGATGTTGCTAGTCACCAGAACATCTGCTTTGTCGGCAACGTTCTAATAAAATTCTCACTTCATAACTCAACATAATGTAGTTAATTTCGGCTGGCTATTTAGCGAAACCATTAAGATGGCAATTTTTAATGTTTTCTGACCGTTGGGTAGGTAAATGGGATAAAAATGTATTGCAAGGATAAACAATTTGATATTTTTACCTAAAGTGTTTATATCAGAAATGATTGTAATGAATGCTTGTGCATTGATGTTTTTTTTTACCATTTTTTAAATTTAAAACTAGTTTGGAAACGCGTATTTTTAAATTAAGTTACTTTCATCATCAAGTACCGTATAAACGAAAACTTTTATTCTCTAGGCTAGAGGGCTGTTGATTTTTTAAAATTGAATTTATATTGGCAAAAACTGCTAAAAAATTAAAAGAAAGTCTACATGTCCTGTAAAGGGCGTTTCCGGATGAATTTTAGGCACCTGCTTTTCTATTTAATTTTACGTAAATATTGAAACATTACAATAACAAAAAAGCATTATACCTTCGTAAAAATCTAAAGATATTTGTATTTGATTTCTTCCCTAACTAGAATAAACAAATATTGCAAACCAATAAAAGAGTTAGTTTTCCAAAATAGCGCAGCAAAGAATAATTTTCCAAAATCATCCTGTAAACAAATACCCTCCGGCTTAAAAAGTATACAGTAATGCATGATTTTCAGGACGGGTGCATAAAATAGTATTTAACATTACAAGCCAGGTAAAACAGGTTTTACTGGCGATAGGATTGGGATGACTGGCGAGCCGTTAGGCGAGCCTGTCATATCCTTGAGCCAGTAAAAATGGTTACCTGGCGTGTAATGTTGAATGTTTTATTTGTTCCTCACTTGTAAATAACTAGAAATTCACCATTTATTCAAAATGTCAAACTGACAAGCAACTAAATTAATCAATATGACACATACTAAGGAAGACAACTCTGGCTTTGCACGCTATCATTTATTTATGAGTACGCTTGTAAAATATAACTGGCTAGCCAGTAAATAATTTACTGGCTAGCCAGTTAAGAAACATTTTCAAGGTGAATACAGTGACTTGATAAATTGATGTTTACAAGTGAGAAACAAATAAAAGTATTTAATAATATAACCTATACAATTTTGACTAAGTAACTTTGTTAGCATCCAAACGATCCGTTGGCTATTCTCTCAAGAAAATAAACACACTTGTGACTACTTGGATACAATTGCCGACTGAAACTAACTCAATGGAGATGTGTGCAGTTTTTTAAATACTCGAATTAATTGAGAGCCAAAAGGGCGCCAAGGGATTTTCACCAAATATCCAGGCATTCAAAGAGAATTCGTAAAATCAAGTAGCACAAAGTATTCTGAAAGGAAATATTAACTCAAGTACAGGTAGGAGTAACAAATAAATAACGCCAGAATGCGAATATCATAGTATAATAATCATTAATTCATATACATATAAAATACAAATAAGGCAATAGTTTGCAAGGCAATTTTACAGCGGTGTCTACCTTGTACATTGGGAGGAAATGTTTTGTGTGCTTCCAGGTACAAATCTCGCGGAGCGAACTGTATATTCCCAAGGTCACGTCGGAAATCCAAACGTCAAAATGTCTAATTGGAGCTCAAAGCCTGCGCTCTAAGAAGTTCACGCAACAGGTGTGAAGCGAGCTGCCACTTGAAGATATGGACTGGTCAAGACCATGCCCTGAGCTAGAGTGCTTTATAGACCAGGCAAGCTTATCCCACTAGATTTTGTGTCACAGGGATTTTAGCGCCAAGCCGTTGGCTGCGCTGACCTGTAACCGTGCGTTCTGTCGTCTGTCAACCAAGCAAGACTAGTAACCGTTGGAGTACGTACTGCTCGATCCAGACGAACAATTCATGCTGATTTAAATCTTGGTGATTCCATCACGATGCTAATTATAATTACAGACTTCATCCAAGTATGGTTATTAAATATATATACAGTGTGTAGATGTTGTTCTGTGCTGTCAACTGTATCTGTCAGTTCTATTGAGTTCTGTCACTCGTCACTGTTGTTTGAACTAAGGTACTATTAAAGTTCTCTAGTTTGAACCACGTGCGTATTAGTTAACAGTGTTTTCGTTTCGACTTTTTCTGCTTTCTTTTTATTTGTTTAAAAACCTATCTTTTTTAAGACTGATAAAATTAAATGACATGATCGTTGTTTTTCCCACTTATCGTATGCTATTTGGAAAGTAACTAGAATTTGAATTTTCCGCCACTTCCAGTAACTCAAAACAGCGGACGAGCTTGCTCGTATAAATATAGTACCTTACCCTGAGCTATGTCCGCATCCAGATGCTATGGAGCTAACATCACCCGCCATGGTTATACAAAAGATAACGTGATCACAACACTACTCCTCAAAGATAGGAAATGAAAATTCCATGAAAGAAAGCTAGTAAACTCAGTAAACGGAAACTTAGCTTTATATGAAAAAAAAAACATGGTTGAATGCATTTAACCGCTTGAGGACCGAAGCTAGTATGTAAAAACACAATTCCGGTTGCGCACGACTGTGAATAATACGATGGTAAGTATTGCAAAATCTGGACGGGGGTCAGTAAATCAGTTAAAATTTTGACAATTAGAAAACGCCGAAGGTGACAGTTTGTCAGTCAAGTTTTCTAAGCCCCGTTCTAATGATGCTAAGTTATCAGACTGTGATGAAGAATTTGATTGTTTGTGAGTTGGAGTGCGTTTCGTGTTAACCAACGGATTTAATTGTGCTTTAAATAGCTGATCGATTGGAAGGTCGATTGGTGCAAGCGTGAATGCACAGATCGGTTGGCAGATGTTGAAGATACAGATCCATAGGAAATATAATCAGATCTAGGGCAAAATTTAATGAGCATTCCATACCTGTACATAGTTTTTGAACTTCAAACCACAGTTCGAGAGGACTATCATTAAATTTGACATTGTTTGTAGATGTTAATCATACAAGTTTGATTCGCATCTTAACGAAACGAGTTTGATTGCCAGAACGAGGCGGTGAGCCGAGTTCTGCTGCAATCAAACGATAATAATAATAAATAATATTGTACCTTCATCAATCAATTCTGGTTTAATTTTTCTTTATTGTGTAAAAAAGAGTGCGGTAATAAAGCTCTTAATAATACTTTATTTGGTAAGTAGTCGATACCAACACCGATGAAGATAAACAGTAATAACAACTTTGATGTCAACCGGGTCTTAGCGGAATATCCAGCAAGAAATCGCGGATTTTACTCACAGCCTCAGTGGGGAGATTCAAAGTTAATACGTTTATCCTGGACGGGTTCAGTAATACAAAATATAAGATAATGACAGATGGATAAAGAACCTGAAAATTTAACTTCTGTTGAATTTCCATGCTGCGGTACTAAGATGAGCGAACACTTTACATTCTTGGTGCTGCAATTCACGTGGCTGATGACCGTCAGAGAAGCACGGAATGCAAAGCGATGTTGGGGTATATTGGCTCAGGAATGAGCTGGCAGGCTCAACAGAAGCTGAAGAGTTTGGAAGGCAGAGCGGTAGGCAGTTCGACAGATATTGGTAGATTATCCAACTCGAAAGACTGAAGTCAGGAACTGTGATACTGACAGAGATTGACGTTTTTTTATTAGTCGGAGTCACAACGTATGATAATACTTGGTAGTATTCACTATATTAATTGATTATATGGTGCGTCTGGTGCATGATAAAACAACACGTGTATGTTATGGGACGTATTTTAATGAATGTTTTTGTTTAGAAATTACGAGGTTCATATATTTTACAAAAGATAATGTGATCGCAGAAGTACATTAGTAAGGTTTGCTAAATATCGTGTGTGACTTGATACATTTATACATTTGATCTATTGTACAGCGTTCTTGCTTTTTACTGTCACGCTGTTAAAATTAATTGCTTTTCTATTAAATGCTTCTTCTGGTTGTAATATTTCCCTTCTAAAGAAATTGACTCTTCTTCTTTCTGCAAATTCGATTAGCTTTTCTCACTGTTCTTTTATATTCTTCTAAAATGTTCTATCTTCTAGCACTAAGTAATTAAGCCCTGTTTGTTGTGATAGCTTGCGAGCAATCTTTATCCATGCAGCTTTTGCTGCTTCTATTTTATTTTCTAATGCGTTGTTTGCTGCTTCCTGTATATCTCGTTTGATTTTCTCTCCTGGTTTCAGTGTCTGCATTTATTGAACTATCTTCTCGTACTGTCTTTAAGTCGACGTCCTATTTCACAATGTACCTCGTTCTTACTCCTTTTTAGGCTTTCGTAATTTACTTCTTCTTTTTATGCTATTTTCCGTTATTTGTTTACTTGCTTTTTCCTTTGGAGTTTTATTCTTCCCAACTAATTAATAATTAGACGTTCCCCATTGTGCATACTCTTTTTTGGGTTGTGGTAGAGAATATTAGTTGTTTTCGAATCTTCTCATTGCATCTCCTAATACTGTTTTCATGTCGTATTTCTGCAGTCTTTTCCTGTTCTTTGCTTATCTTCCTTTGGTGCGTGAATATTTAATAGGCCGTTTCCGACTTTAAGTCTTAGGTAACACATCTTGTCCTATCCTTGATTGCTCTAAATAATGGAACCGTATGTTTTACTTGCCACCTTTTCTATACGCACAATTTGTTCTTTGTGATTGTTTTAGTTCTTGTTGCATGGACTTTTTAACGCATACTTTTAGTCGACAATATTGCTTTTTAGAATGTTTAATTCCCTATTGTAATCGTAAACTAATCACATATCAAGATCTCTTCAGATATTCACGTTTCAGGGTCCCCAGATGACGAAAAATATAGTTTCTCAATTTCGTCGGCCTTTCTGTCCGTATTTTCGTCTGACTGTCCGTCTGTGTGTTCGTGTCTCTGCCCATTTGTCTGTGTGTTTGTAGTTCTGCCTGTTGGCGGTATAGTTCTGAAACTATTTGTTGGATAAAGGCAATATTTTGCATGCGAATTGGATGACTACCTCGCTGATGACCGAATATATTTTCGCTCAAATCTACAGGGTGAGCATATCCCTAGATAAAATTATGCCTATTTTTGCTTTAACTTAGGAATAAATGAATTTGGTAATTTGCACACAGCTCGGGCTTTTACCTTTAATGAAAGTGGGCCCCAACAGATACATGATGACTATCTTAATCGCGGCAGTAATGTGCACTATGTGCAGCATTCACCGCCTAGTTAATAATACAGATCTGACGAAAATAGGATCCAACAGCTATATGGTAAATGTCGTAAAAGCGACAGAAGTGTGCAGCGCTCACGGCGTCGTTAATACTACAGACATAATTGCATTGAATCCATTCGCGAGCTCGGCGTAATGGCTAAAAAATGTAGTAATAATCGGAGTCGGCTAGGAGCGCCAGTTCGGATCCCACCTACGCCATTGTCTTTTTTGTTTGCAAATTGCCTTTTGCTGTTTCAGTATTATTAGCAACGTTAAGATATGATTACCCATTTGTACATAATTTAGTACACCCTTGCGTTGCGCTTTCTTTCTTTTGTTTTTTGTTTACAATGAAATTTTTAAAATACAGTAATTAGAGTAAATATGTGGTGGAATATTACGACGGAATTTTTATGTAAATCCTTTTAAACATCCTTTTTTATTGCTTCCAGTCTATTTTATAGGTACTGTATTTGTTTCTACGGCTGTTTTTTTCCTTTTTCAGTTTTCTTCCTTTATTTTCATTTCTTCCTTAAATGTTCGAAACTCATTCTTTATGTTGCTGTTTATTTTTTAAATTAGTTCTCGTTTATTTCTAATTGGATATCTTACTTCTTTATCGTAGTCTGGTCTTATTGATTCTAATTATGGGTGCGCGTGTATGCAAAGGGCTTTCTAGATTCTGGAATGAAAACACTTGTAGGATGGTAGAATAGTTTACTGTCATGCGAGATGCTAGTGCTGATTGAACTCACCGAAGATTGGGTTCTAACTAGTCGAGCTTATTGACAGCACGGTTTTTATTTAGCCAAAGGGCCGAATGTCTCTTTCTAGAATCGCAGTCCCGTTATGGCAGGGCGTTCAAACCATGGAATACCGTTCGGGCTTTCACACTCTTCTTGGGGTGGATATGTTTGCTTTTCAATCTGGCAGCCTTGCTGTCTTCTTGCTATTCCCAAATTTCTGGTGTTTATAGTTTACTTTTTTTGCTTCTAATACGTCTTCCCCACTTATTCAGATTTTCTTGTTTTCTTTCTTATTCCACCACTTTTTTTATTGAACCTGTACTAAAAGCCTTTTCCCAATTTACTTCATTTCTGTTAATTCTAGTACGGTTATTTCTTGATACCGTCTTTGAATGTACCCGGTGATGGTAATTTAGCCAAAGCCACAACAAGTTAGTTAGGTAGTCACTTATATTTTCCATCAAAAATCGCTCTGGGCTTCTGAGTATATTTTGCTCTAATGGTAATGGGTGTACTTTTCCGCATAAACGGATATATAGAAGAAAGACCTTCAAATCACAGTTGTAAATAGCTACTTGTAGTGAGGTTTATATCGCCACAAATAATAAAATTAGCACATTACGAAGTAAAGTTTAAATATGAATTGTTTATTCTTCGTTTAAGTGCAGGTATTTTGAAAATCTTCGATTTAAAAATAGATACAATGTTCCTTACGTTCTTCAAGTTTCTCAAACGATTTTAAAACTATTCAGTTGTGACGTCAGTGTCTCTGTACAGGAAACCGTCTTTTAATTTATTCCAATTCCTACTTGACAGCATAAGAATACTATACAAGTTTAACTACCTTTTGCTGCATCTTTCAAAGGAGTAACGGCCAATGCTTTAAGTTTTAACTAAATTGAATCTTTTGCTTTGTGTTTAAGATAGGTTGTACATTGAGACGGTACTTATTTGATAATATGGTAATTCGTTGGTGTCAAATACTCTGATAGAGCCCAAATCCGCCTAGTGAGTCCAAATATTAGTAATCAGAGTAACTTGTCAAATCCGTTGAGTGCATTTAATAACGTAATTTGCCATGCGTAGTTGATGTTTTGCTTATGAAAAAGAGTGATAGTTGTCACTGATATCGCAAGATTAAACCATTCAGGTTAATAACGTCCATTAGAAACATTTCCAAATGCATATTGCGTGTATGTTAACACTTATACAAAATTTACCTTATTTTAAGGTATAATACGATAATATCAGTGATCAGCTTTATACTCGTAGCTTTTTCGTTTAGCATGTTTTATACAGACAAACGCAGAAATATTTACCTAATAAATAGCGGGATCTCATTGTCATAAATTTAAGTTGGAACCTCTAAGTGCCGGTTCTACAATGTAAGTATATACCTAGAATAAGCTATCTGAGGTATAATTGTCATAGTTTTCTTTGTTACAACAATCGTTTCTAGGGTATTTATTCCCAGGATAACTTTATCCTTGGATTGTACAACCGGCCCTAAATCGTCCTGTTAGAATTTCTATTTTAGTTAATAACCTGCCAATTAATGCTCCACGACACAAATAGCAAAATGGGAACATTTAAGCTAACAATGCTTAGCAGGAATAACCAGTATTCCAACACGGAACAGCAAAGTGGGTCAAATGCTTAAGATACCTGATAGCACTAGAAGCATAAACTTAAACAGAGCGAGTTACCTTAGCTACAGCTGAGGTGCTAATCAGATCTAAAGTGAAATTCAGTTGTAACGTGTTGGGAACATCCGGGAATGGGTCCAGGATATTTGAAAATTTGTGGGCAACAGCTGATTTAATCATGTGATAATTCGTAAAGGGGCTGTTATTGCTGTGGTCATGTATAAAGGTCTGTCTTCGATTCTTAGATACAAACCGAATGTTGATGATATTAGAGGCGAAGGCATTCCCACTAATCACACATCCTTCCTGGAGCAGGAATGCAATTCTGCAGCAGAGTTTTGCCGACGTGGCTGAACCCGACCTTTTCTGTGAGAGCAAACGCGTCTCGGACTAACAAGATGCCTTACAACAAGTAAATTAAAAGAAAACAAAACCAAAATTAAACCGCCCTCGCAGAAGGTCACTACTGTATCGATATTCCACACGGTTGGAGTCTGAAATCGGAGAACAAGCACTCCCTGAAACAAATGCAATGTCATGTCCCCAATAGGGTCAGAGCGACCAGATTTTATCACCCGACCTTTCAATTCAGTTCCTCGCATTTTTTGCTGAACCAAGACCACTCGCCAGGACTGCCTGACAAATTAAATTCCTTTTACAGCGGGCATAAAGGTATTACTTCCGATCGATGGCGATGTGTTATGTGTACAAAGGTCGATTAACAAACAATGAGAGCGCTGCGAACCACCTTGATGACCTCCGCTATGCGCTGATGAAGTGGAACAACCACCAAGATACGTTTGACTCCTCATTTATTTCCGAGCTTCTGATTTTCGATCCCGCTGATGCGATTAACTTCCAGCAATCAAATAAAATGGCAACTGACGTCATGTTGATCTGGAACAACATTATCAGAATGAGAGTTCAAGGCTGCTGCTAGGAACTTCCTTCCAGCCTTGCCTCGCACTATTGACATTATAAATAGACAAATGGCCTACCATTAGGGTAATTTTTGTTTTCTTAACAAGGGCTGCAATTAATTGCTTTATCGACGAATCGATTCCTAACCCATATCACCTGAAACGTATCCAATTAATCCTGTTGCCACAAGCAAACTAAACAGTACTCGTACATTTGTTATTTTATATATTATTCCATGCATAAATTGCCGTTTCCTTTAGAAAAATGGACACTACCTGTTGATCACTTTTGACAACAATGACTAGCCTGAGAGACAGTTCTAATGTTTAAAATTTAGTAACCCATTACTTTTCTTTTGTTTTATTTTTGACTAGTTTTGCATTTGGCTGGCACAGTACTTTTAATTTTCTTTTTTGGTTTTCACGCTTGTTTCAGAAGTTTGAACTTTAAAGTTGGTGTGATATACCAGCACTCTGTATAATTTTTTCTTAAATTATATTATTGAATTTTCATATTTTTTTCTGTTTAACTAGAAAAAGAATGAATAACTAGGTCTTTATATGGCAATTATAACATGAACTGTATTGCAATGGTTAGATGAAGTTGAGGATATTTGCTTCATATGCCAGTCTTCCAACGAAGTCGACATTAGTTGTGTGCAAAACATAGAATTTTTACCGGGCTTGATAGCGTTTCAATGTACCGCAGAAAAAGTTCTGCCTATCCACGGATTCAAAACGAAGACTTGATTATTCCAAGCCTGGCACTCTACCATCGCGCCACCAAAATAATTTTAATTCATTCAGCTTTAGATAGATTGGAATCCAAAAGGTAAATTAAAAGTAGAAAGCTCTCCATTCTGTTCTTTAAAA
Source organism: Agriotes lineatus (assembly GCA_940337035.1). Lineage (NCBI taxonomy): Eukaryota > Metazoa > Arthropoda > Insecta > Coleoptera > Elateridae > Agriotes > Agriotes lineatus. Next base: position 126,575 of record CALNHX010003887.1, on the reverse strand, counting down.
AAGGCAGTGTTTAATCTTGTTAAACGTTTATCTTATTCTATTTAACGTTTTTAAACAATTCATTTAATTTAATTAGCTCTAGAATGTGACACAATATCAAGTGGGCATTTTTGGACAACACCAATGCTGGGTTGTTACTAACATTACACAACACTATTCAGCAAATTCCATCTACAACATGCAAATGAACTAGTCGTTTGCTAATGATTTGTGAAACTGTTTCATTCGCATTTAGTTTTAATAATATGGTTATTAAGTGTCCGTTAACATTTATTTACGTAAAGTATATAGAAAGTGCGAGTTCAATCAATAAATTAGTATTAGTCTTAACGATTACTCAATCACCTATGCACGAATATGCTTTGCAAGCCATAATTATTTGGTCGAATGCTGGAGATCGATGACCTCCTACTATTAACATTTACTACAACGAAAGTTACTGGTACTTGAAATCCATATCATTTCAATTGCAGACCAGCTTATTTCTGCATCACTCCAAAAAACAAAGAAATCAGAAGATATGTTTTATAAGAGTCAATATATATTTGCATTTTAGGAAAATAAATTTTCTGTCCTTTTTTACCTGGTATCGCATTTTTGTTACTATTTGTAATATAATCTGAGCATGTAGTGTAATTGTTTTAAAAATGCCAAGGAAAGAATAGATAAAAAGGGTCCATAGTGACGGATTAAGTTCATAGCAGTCCTTCATAAGCTTTCCAGTAAGGAATGAAGACATACGTTAACATTTCTTAACAGTTACTTGAGTGTCTTTGGTTTGAACTTTTGTACACATCGTACGTCCTTTGTAACGATTCATGGAGCGTATAGCTTCCAGCTCCTTTTTACATTTCACTGTATTGACCGTCTCAGGTTGCTATAGAATTTGCTTTGTGAAAATCAAACGCCAAGTTTAGGTAAACGTCAAAGGACAGAAGCATTTGACCTAATTTACGTGATTGAGACTACATATTTGTCACTATAATTTTACTAAAACAAAACATATCGTATCTGTGCAACGTATATTTGAGAAAAGAAAATAGCCAGAAAACTTTTAAGGATCTACACATTCAAAGCTGAAAATCAACGTTTATTGTAGTGACATTAACCTTGAACATTTTATTTAGCGAGTCGGTGAAAAGCTGTTTCTGAAAAATTGAGGATTCAAACCCGAAAACTCTTTATAATTGATCAACGAATGTCCATAATACAGAAGTGTGCATGTGCCCACCGTCGTATATTCTTTATAACCCATTGTCTTTATATCGATTCAAGTATATTGTATTAATATTTAATTTAGAATAGTCACAGTCACAAAACTCCGGGATCGCACAAAAGCTTGTCCGAGCTCGCCGCCAAAGTTAAGCGATAATATATGGGCTTCAAAAGGGGTACTCGTGGCTCGAAATGGACTCCAAATAGATAGTTCCGAGGGCTATAAAGGCGTGAATTCTCTACGCTATGTAGAAAACAATTTCGTTTGAAAAATGAACAGCTGGATGCGTCGACATTCAGAAGTGGCAACTCTACGTGAGGCCGACGGACGAGAGTGGTTCCTTTAAATACGATTGGAAATCGATGCGACATTTTTTTGTGGTATATCAAGACAACGCGGTTTTCAAAATCTTGAACTTAGTAGCGTAAGTTCTAGGAAAGAGCAGTAAATCCGACAATCGTCGTAAATGTACCAAAGCGGCACGGTAAGGCTTCACCAAATAGCTACATACTACTGAACGGTACGCTCACACTGAAAACTGTGGTTTAATTCTCACTTTAAAGAAAAGAAGTCATCAATCAGACATCAAAGTGCCCTTTCCGTTTGAGAAATGTTCCGGTCACTATGTGAAGTTTGAGTTCGACATCATCGACCTGTAGAAGTACAATTTTTAAATTATCGGAAATTTTTAATCGACTGGTTCAGTGGTGCATGAGTCACAACTTGTAGGTTGTCGAATGTTCGAATGAGAATATTTCCGCTGTTCGAATTACTGTGAATGAAGAAACATATCTCTCAGTTCCTAGCCATGCTCAAGAACTTGAACATTTACAAACTCTAATTTTGCGTAAAGTTAAGAATTAAAGCCAACTGACCATTTTCAGTGTCGACAATTCGCTGATTGAGCCCTGGACCAGTTAGAAATAGATTCCTATGTTGATAAAAAATCATCTTTAGCGACGGAGCATATATTTGGTTAAATGGCTTTCTGACCAATAATACATTGTTGAAGCGTATAACGTTCCATGATGATTTGGCAAAGCTGACTGAACACAACTGTAAAGAAATTACCGCTCAGTCATTCAAAGGTGACTACGATCTATTTTTAAAGTTCTGTTGCTGCTATTGGAAAAGTCTTTATATTTTTTTAAGGGGGTCGCCAACCTTTCAAATGTAACTGCTAAAAAAGTTTTCCAAAATATTTCTTATATCTGAGTGTTATAGGTAAAACTATCTGACGACCTGGGGTTGATTCAAAACGCAAAATACCGTTGATATACAGGTGCAGAACAACAAAGGCTTTAGCGCACTGTGGATAGGCTTGTGCCCCACAATGTATTTCGCATCTACTTAGAAAGGTAGCTGGTATGTACCCTTTTACGATCCCGGAAGGAATATACTCACTCGAGAACTAGCTATCTTGCCTTAGCAAGCTGTTGATTTTTCCTGCCTCCCTTCTAAGAGAAAACCATGTTCCTACCCCGAATCTTCTCTCCTCCTACCTTGTCATCCCCCTTTTCCAGACAAATGTCTCATTTAAAAAAACAAAAAAGATCGTTTTTCAAATAGAACGCGTATTAAATAAAAATTGTACCCAGACCTGGAAGGTGTCAAAGTGGCTGCCTAACCGATCGACGTTTGAAGGCGCAGAGGGCATCGGAACATTCTGGAAGCTGTCAAAGTGGTTGCCTAACCGATCGACGTTTTAAGGCGCAGAGGGTCGCAGCTCCGTTTGGCTGCTGAAACAGTTTTTATTTAATACGCGTTCTATTTGAAAAACGGCCTTTTTTGTGATTTCTAGAAAACCGGAAGTGTCACGTGACTGAAATTCGGTTCCTGACCTGACATGACCATTCCAAACATATAACTTTAATAACTTTTTTCTCTATCTCTTACGGTTTGGCTGCTGAAACAGCGTCCCGGACAGACAAAACGGCGTCCCAGACAGACAAAACTGCGTCCCAGACAGACACGTCTATTAGATAAAGGATGGTTTTTCAGGCAAATAGACTTAATTCATTGGGCATACAAATAATAGAAAAAGCAGTTACAAATTAACTGGTAGGTACATACATCGGTGATTAGTAATTATCCTAACGAAAGTGTCCTTAATTTAGCTTTTTACTTCACGTGCAATTCGTTATTGTCATTGAACACTAAACGCAATGATTCGGTTGGATAATGTAGCGCGGAGTCTCGGCGAAGCCTTTTGGCGTGCTTAATTTGAAGTAGACGACAATATTAGACCAGCACTAAATATCGTTAAGAATTCCGCATCCCCAAAACCCGCTGCATTAGTCCGGCGACGAAAATGTTTCCTATTAACCGGGAGTTCAACTCAATAAGCAAGGTATCAGTTCCTGGCTGCATAAGATTGACTTCTCCTTGTTAGGCCAGTCCTAAACCGCAGAGAATTATATGAAACTCTTCAGTTAAGTGACAACCAGAAATATGTCAAAATTACAAGTTTAATTGAACATATGAAATTTAATCTACCGTAAATAATTTCCTAAGAATGTAGTAAGAAAATTTTATTACCTTTTCAGTAGAAATGTTAAAAGAAACCAAGTAAATAACCACAGGTTAGATTTTATAAATGTCAATTAGGGTTTAATGATATACTGCATATATGTGTCAAATAATGGGAATTTCTTATACCTTAGAAATGTGAATTGAGTTATCCCATAAAACATTTAACAACCAGTATTCGATAACAGAAATAAGTTAAGAGGGTATAAAGAGCTATTTAAATTTATCTTACCTGTATGCGCAGAATTTCAGAAAAAGAAAGAAACCCCCTTTTTAATAAAACTCATAATTAATTAAGTAATTTAACCCATAAATAACAAGATTGGATATGTATATATTATAGAAAAATTACAATTTAATAAAGTTGTTGGCGCCCACTACCTCTTTCTTAGTGTGAACCTAAAACCTTTTTGCGAAAGTGAACTAGACAAAAATCTCACATTTATCATACCCGTATCGCAACCGAGAATTGAGGTAAATAGTTGGAGTTATGTGAGCCTTCTAAGGTAAGTTGCTTATGTTGGTACAATGTTCAAGGTGTACATCAATGGAAAATGTTAGGAGGGGCCTATGTCTAGGAGAATACGACAATGGGATAAAAACTAAGAGAAGCAAGACTTTTTAAAGCACATTATAACCTACCTTTAGTTAGCGGCAAATAACACATGCAACATGAAACAATATACAGATTGTGTCGGAAAATGTGTACATAGGTTGTCCAAGGTGCTAGAATACAGTGTATCGGCTTTGTATGCGTTAGACAGAAATAGACATATATAATTTAAAATCTAGTAGCCTAGGATTCAGTGTTTCCTAAAACAAAACACCTTGATTCTGCGGATACTAGATGTTAATCGCATATAGGTCTATTTCTGTCTAACGCACACAAAACCCATAAACTGTATTCTAGCACATTGGACTACCTATGTTCACATTTTTCGCCACCAATCTGTATATAAAACACACTTAACTGGGTACATTCCTAATTAGTTCTGAAGTTCCAAAATCAACTAATATTGGCCATATCGGCCTCCACCAAGTTAAGCGACCGAGGTGAACTCGTAATGAATGGGAAATTTTCTTTGGCATGCGTCGAATGACTGCTCTACGAAGCGTCGATGAACAAATTGTTGTTTTTGTGTTCTCCTCGTGGAATAAACTATTTTACCCATGGTTTCGAATCGTACAGCATGTAATGTTACATGCATACAGGCAGAATGCATCTAATATTATTCTAATATTTCAAATCAAGTTAGTTATAAAAATAAAAATAAAACTTATATAACGGGTGTCAGTTGTGAATAGGAACGAGAGGTTACTAGGTCAAATAATAAGCAAGAAGTAAACATTTTTATAAATGACTCGATATACGTTAAAAGCCGTTGTAGGTTCAATTCCATACAATTGGCGAATAATTTATATTTAATTGAAATAATATTACACAGGAATGACCTGTGAGTGAAGTCTAATATAAAGTCAGATATATTATAATTATTTGCAAAGAGTCAATATAAATATTGTATTTTGTATTGATATTGAAATTGTATTGAAAAGCAATCAGTTTCAATCATTAACATAGCTTCAGTGCTTTAGTGAAGTGTTGTGGTTTTTGTGAGAAGTCTATCTGGAAGATAGAAATATCTACAAGGGGCTTTGTGCATTCAGAGTTGAAATCAGAATTTAGCAGAGCTTGGGTTAGTATTGTTACTAGTAGAAAGAGACATCAACGAAATGAATTCAGGTATCCAAATCAACTAAGAAAGGTCAGTGAACTTTAATTACAAGTTTAGTGAAAAACAAAATTATATCAAATTACTTTAAGAAATATTGTATTTAGAAAATAAGTTTACGCTTACTTTTTCTAAATTAATAAGTGATTCGAGTACTTGGCGGTTTTAGGCTATTATAATTTCAAATTACATATTTTGGTTTTAGTACATATTTATCCGGAATGTAAAGTTATCAAAGATTATCAAGTTATTAAACCTCTGATTTTGACTGTTAATTATTTTATACTTGTCAACTAAACTTCATATCAAAGCTCAGCTTCAAATTGGTTTCATAAGAATATAAAGATACCTGAATACCTCGTTATAATATTATAAGTAAATGTAAAACAACTCATTGAAATTGAGGTTAACAATATTATTCTAAATCATCACCCATTTAGCTGAGAGAAAGGAATCTTCAATGTCTCTGATTGAGCTAGTTCGAGGTAATAGAAAGTAACATTATTATCATTACAACGTGACAAAATATAAATATCATTCAAGTCAAGTTTGACATTGATATTGAGTTTATAGATGCAGGTACGTTAGTGTAACTGCAACTTATTTATATTGATATATAAAGAAGGATAATTAGTAGAGCAAATTGAAGGCAAATTCCTATTGCTGCTATTATAGTTTGACTCACAAAGTGGGGCTTCACAATTGATGTAAATTACACTACTAAAAATAGGGGGTGATATTACAAGGAGCTATAAAATGCGTTTGCTCATCGCTTTGGTCCGAACAGAGAGACGCTAAAACTCTTAAGTATTTGGGTGCAAGTTATATTTTATACAGTTCACATAATATTTTACATCTATTTCCCATTAAATACCTTATTGTTGTGCGGTCGATTCACTTCTATTACTTCTGGTATTACTGATCATCTGTGAATATTAATTATGTTAAAGGGTATTTTTTTCAGATTTCCCTAATATATATTTTCTAAGAATTTCATTAAGGGCAAGGCTGAACATGACAGCAATTAATTATAAAAATGCAAGACTTTTTAAAATACCTTCTTGTAATGGTAGTTGCGAAATGTAAAGTTTTGAAACAAAAATTCAATGGCTTCAACTTGCCACGCCTGAAAATATAAAGGTAAAAATCAAATTTTTCGCTTACAGGAAACAAAGAATAATGAACTGTTGCCAGCTACCCTTTCTAAGGAAAGAGCATCTGCGAGCTAAAAGCCCTGAAACGTTAAAAAGAAAGCTGAGCTGTTTAGCGATCATTAGTTAACAGATGAACAGTTATCTGGTAGTAATGTTTTTATATGCCAGAGAGCTTTTTCTGTAACTAGATAAGATAAAAGCATTGAGTTATTACATAATGCTGAATTATAAGGTCGAAGAGTTTCTCAACTTAAAAATGCCATACTAGAATACTACAAAATATTACATAAGTAAAGCGTATCTGTCGCCATGTTTTTATTTCATATCATAATTATACTCGTTGGATATTATACGACACTCAAAAAATATTGGCGCGTTCACTAAGTGTTATTTAGGTCAATAGCGATTTCTTGGTATGCAGTATTTCAAAATCAACTACTGTAAAATTCTGAAACATTTTAAACATTCTTGTCATATTTTCTGTTTATTCACGCGGCAGCAAATAAAGCTCGTAAATTATGTATTGTAAATAGTTGTAGAAATTAACATTACCTTACAGTGTGTCATTTAATAAGAGCGAATTGTTTTGACATTCATTCATTGAAGTCACTAACAAAAATAAAACAGGAAGGTAATTATCTAAGCAATAATTTAGTAAATCTCCAGAGATTCCAACAACAACTGCGTCTAACCTAGTTTTACCCAGATACAAAATTGTGGATCATTTTCCTTTTGTACAGTTAAAAGATGACTTGCGGACCAATTTCGTCCGTCTGGGAGTTATAGAAAGTATCATTTATAGGTAAAGTATACCCGTGAACTTTCCTAACCTAAATCTATCAGGATTACGACGTAAGTTGGTAAGGCTGCAGCGCTCAAGCGATAGTTACTGCCCGGGGATTTTAACCCCTGGAAGGTTAATAATTGGTCATCGACTAAGGGATTTCGAGGCCTCAGATGTCGGATTATAATTATGATTTAGGTTATCCTATTTGGACACAGCGCATTAGGTTTAATGTGGACGAGGTGTTGTAAATATCCTTCTTTTGTTTCGAGACTTAAGGTATTACATCGAATCAACGAGTTATTAACAAATGGCCACGTGAAAAAGCGTAGTTCAGAACTGACTTGACTGCTACTATCGCAATTCGAAGAGTTGTTTTTTGGGTTCCGTCTAATATCCACGTGCAATTACTAAATGAACTTTTCTTTGTTCCAGGTATGTGAAGCGCTGTATTCGTTCAAAGACTACCAAGACAAAGTAAGTACCTTCATCGCCACTTACGGTAATAAGTCCTCCAGGCTAGTCTCACAGACAGGAGACGCCATTTATTAGTTTTGATCCTTTTGTGAGTGAGCTTGAACACAAAAACTAATGGAATTTCCTGATGAAAACCAAACCCTTAGTTTAAAATAGAGCAAGTATTATCGGATGTGTGCAAAGCTCGAATCGCATGATCAGGCAAAGAAGAGCCAGCCATAATCCGATAACGGCAGATTTAAAACAGCTGATTAAATTGAAAGCTGGCAGCTCGGGCCTTTTTTGCAGATTTGCCATTCAATTTTCTATAGGCTACAAGTTAAAATTAAATTAATCGATTTCAAGCCACCCATGTGACAGAGCCAGCGGCGGTGATGGGTTCATTGGACACTGGAATGTGATTTAGGTCAGTGGTTTTCTTTTCAGGGTCGTCAGTACGTTTAAAAATAAAATTTTATAATATATCCATTACCGATGCCTAAATCTTTTAATGTAGGGCATAAATCGTTACATACGTATATTTACTATTAAGGCTCAGTTCGAAAACAGTTCATCCTTAAATTGTAAACAAGTCATTAATATGCTAGCAATGTTATTTTAAGGAATTTCAATTAACTAAAGGTAAAAGCCAATTACTTTACGTAGCGTTATTTTGATAAGCAAAGTTTATCAAAATGGAGCACCAAAGTTTCGTCATTAATATGACCATGAAAGGAGTTTGATTCCACGAATGACCTTAAGATTTGTTATTGCAACGAAGTCTAAAGTTAGCCTCAAGCTTTTCTTCTTCTTCTGGTGTCTTATACGGTCCATTGTATTGACAATCAGCTGTCACTTCGAAAGTGTTTCTTCGTCCTTTTTTTGAAGGTGCTTTCAACATTTCAGATTTTACACCCACTTCCTATATCTGGCATCCATGAATATTGCTTCTCATCTGGATCTCTTCTGGTTCTATATTACCATACATTTTGTCTATCTGGCGTGTATTTTGAGATTTACCTATAAGTTAGGTTTACGGCATCCATTAGGCATTATGAGCCTTCTCATTAATATATGGACTACTTACGTGTCGAGTCTGGAAACATGTTACATATACCGTAAAACACTATTTACCAGACCTTCAACGTAGGCAACTATAACAATTAAAACTCGTGAATTTCCACTAAGTGTCGCGTCGCTAAGTGTGCAGGTGGGAAAAGCATGTGAATTGGGAAAATGTTATCGCACTAGTTTTTTATCTGTACGCTAGCGTGACGTCACCAGCGAAATATAGAATTGATAGACCCTTTGATCCTTATTCTAGGTCACGTAAGTTCCAAACCAGCCGGGCCAGTTTTTCCGAAACCAGGAAAAGTTTTTATCTGAGAAGCTTTCCATCCCATCTCAAGATTATAGGTTAAACAGGTGGTGCTCGATAATTTCCTAGATTGCCCTGTACCCATCTCACACCAACCTAAACTGTAATTTGGTGCGCAAACAGAAACGTAGAGTTGCCTTTCCCTGCGTCACTGCACCGTCGGTGATTTAAGTCAGTTATATTTTACAACTATGGTTTTTCATTCTCACCTCTGGTTCTTGATTTCAATACAAATTTCTTTGCCATAGATTCGTGTTCTATAATATCTACAAAATTCTTTTACGTTGTACGTTGTCAAATTCATGCCGATAGTTTATAAAGCATCTAGTTAATGCTCTTAAATTTTTTTATTTCACTTTACAATAAATGAAGTATAGGATTCACCTCAAAAATTCTAAATTGAGTTTTCAACACATCTTCACATGTTAGAGTCAACTACCCAAAAGTTTCATTGATCTGTCTGTCACTCTGTGTGTGTGAACAGAATATCTCAAAAACGAAAAGAGATATGACGTTGAAACTTCATATATAAGTTGTGTGTACTATCTAGATGTTGTAACAGCAACTTTTTGAAGAAAATCACATAACCTAGTATGGTGTTTACTCTTGTGATTTTTCAGCCTTTTTAGATTTTCTCAGAAACGGCAATAACGATTTTTTTCAAACGTTTTATTACATTTTTAATGTGTATTGATGTGAAATAGGTGATTTTCCAGTTGAATACTTCAAAAAGGAAATTCTTTTTTGCCTTTTTTTGCCGATTTTATAGGGCATTATAGAGAACTACTAAAATTGAAAATCTTAAATTTTGGGCATGGCTTTTATTTGTAAGAGCTTACAACTATAATATTTTTACTGTGATATCATTTCCGATTATACTACGCTTGCATAGATGTTATCATATATGTTCAGGTGGTTTTCTGTTTTTTGTAATTTTTAAAGGCGTACTTTAAATATTAGTATATATATCACAGACATATGCTCTCATAAACTGCTCTATATGCACTATTTTTTCTGTAATCGTTTCTTTCAGTGATATTTCATGATTCACTACGTTGTGCCTTCGTTGGGAAGATTTACTGAGCTACGATCCAATTTCCTTCCATCTTAGAAGATTTTTAACTAAATTATTATGGAAGGCTTTTAGTTTCCAACGCTTAAATTCACACCTACTAAGAATAGCAACTATAAGCAGTGTAAGTATACTACATGTAGAGATTGTTAATTATTCTGAATGCAACTGAGACTGAGTAATTATGCTGTTATATTTTATTTCTCCCGTGCACAATTTCAGGCGCAGATTGACAAAAATAAAGCAAACCGCACATATGTTTGCGGTCGGACTAGTTTACGTTTTTCCAATTTCGTGGTGTTATACTGGAGGCAGAAGTGACGCTCATAAAGGTGCTTAGGGGGTGTTTTTTGTACGATTAACTTGATAAAAGGCTTCCACGAATGGGGCCCCCAATTAATCCACTGCGAATTCCGGTTCAATGGGATTGCCGGGAACTGCCACTTAATAACCCTAACTTGGGTTCAGTTAGTTGTTGGAGTGAAACAAGACTTAACAAACACGAGTATATTGAGTAACAACGATTACATACGTCACTGATGGACCGATGGTTTTTTACAAAAGCTTCAACTGTTGTGACACGCTTGGATTGGCCACGCGAAAATAGCGAATTGCGCGTAACCGTAACACAAAACAACCTGGAAACGTCTTTACCAGGGAGTTAGACCGAAACGCAAACTAGCACAAAGCATAGCTGAACTTGCTTACCCGAGGCTCTGAATCTAACTAACTCTGAATTTACAACGAGGCGAACTCGCCAATTCAAGGAGGGGCAAGCTCAAACACTATTGGCTGAGGCGATCCTGCGTAGCCAATCGGAGCGTCGCACGTAGGAATAAATACTTATTCTAAAAATCTTAATGCTAAGCTCTCTCAATGAGGCAATTGAAAGAAATCCATAAACCCATGATTCCCAAATATGCTAAGTCGGCTTAAGTTCTATTAGAAAATGTATCCATCCGCTTAAAAGCCATTAAGGGAAGCTTACAAATTCCTTTCCAACATTAACAGAGGCAAACAAATACGGCAAGATGCAAACTTGACTTTACCACGACCTTTGAATGAGATAAAACAGTTATGACTTGAATTACGTGATTAATTATAATCAAAAAGGTTTTGATGCACGCATCTGTGTGAATCAAACATGCCGCCCCCGAAGTGCCGAATATGGCACGACGTGATTAAATCCCAAAATTAAACTGAAATCTAACACTACCAAATAATTAAATGCATAACAAGAACTAATGACAGATGATAACCCAAGAGCCTTACAGATAACTTACAGAACTAGCATGAATACAAGCAAAGAAACAACTAAACCTAGCAAACTGTTCAATTAGCGAAAACTACCAACTAAGAGCAAAGTCAATGTTTATTGCCCTTGATCGCAATGATCGTCTTTGGGTAGAATGTACACTTTACGCACCGAGCGTTTCAGGAGATTCCCTCGGGAATCGCGCACCTGCACCACACGCACAACACCATCCGCTCCTGGATATGTGGCCGAGATGATTTCCAGTGGCCAACGGTAGCTTGGAGATGCCTCGTCGTGGACGAGTACCACGTCGCCCACCTGGGGGGCTAGAGAAGTGCTGGAGGACTTCCACTTAGGCCGGCGCTGCAGGAGGTGGAGGTAGTCCCGGGACCAACGATCCCAAAACTGCTGAGACAGCCGCTGGACCAGCCCATAGCGGCTGAGACGATTTTCCGGTATGCCCTGGAGTTGGGCTTCCGGAAACGAAGTCAGCTTCCGACCGATCAAGAAGTGGGCAGGAGTAAGGACTTCGGGGAATGAGGCGTCGGTAGGGAGAACACAGAGTGGGCGGGAATTTAGTATCGCCTCCACTTGAGTCAGCATGGTGTAATACTCAACGAAAGTTAACTTTGCATTGCAAGATATTCGCCTTAAATAATATTTCAATGACTTTACCCCCGCTTCCCAAATGCCGCCAAAGTGCGGAGAGCGTGCCGGAATAAAATTCCACTTAATGTTATGTTTCGACAATTCTTCCCTTATGCATTGCTCACTAGAGCCTGACAGGATATTTTTTAATTCCGATAGCTGATTTCTGGCACCGGTGAAACAGGTAGCATTGTCAGAAAACATGTTGGAGGGTAAACCGCGTCTGGAGATGAATCTCCTCAACGATGCGATGAAAGCCTCCGTCGTGAGGTCTTCCACGAGTTCAAGATGAATAGCCTTCGTGGCCAAACACACAAATAGGGCTACGTAAGCCTTTACTTCTTTCGCGCCTCGCCCGGATTTGTTTTTTATAAACACGGGACCCGCGTAATCTATCCCGCAATTGCTGAAAGGGGGAGAGGGTGTGACACGAGCTTCGGGTAGTGATCCCATCAAGTGTTCATTCATCTTAGGCTTGGCCCGGAAGCATATCACGCAATTGTGTATTACTTTACGTATTAGGTCTTTGGCTCTCACGATCCAAAACTTATCCCGCAATGAGGCCAGTAACACCGAGTGTCCACAATGCAAGAGCCGCAAATGCTGTTGCTTCACGATTAGCAACGACAAAGGGTGACTAGCTGGTAACAAAAGGGGATGTTTTTGATCAAAGCTTAGATTGGAGTTTTCTAGACGGCCGCCCACGCGCAGTAGGCCCTGATCGTCCAGAAATGGGTTTAGAGAAAGCAGCGCACTATTTTTCGGCAATGGCGCTTTTTTAGACAAAACTGCTATTTCTCCGGAAAAGACTTCCGCCTGTGCAATTTTGATCAGGCGGCGAGTAGCGTCCTCCAATTCGTCAATGGCTGGAGGTCCCGACCAGCGCGTTTCGGTGTTTCTGTTTCTCGCGAGACGCAGGCAGTACGCGACTACGCGCTGTAATTTTGTAAAACTGGAATAGCGCCTGAAAAGTTCAAATTCTGGGACGCGATGGTGAAGAGTGGCCACTACTGGGCGCGACTCTTGGGCTGCTAGCTCACCCGAATCAATTTTAACGGGCTGGGGTTTTAAGTCCGCCTGTGACAAAAATTCTGGCCCGTGCCACCACAAGCGTGAGTTGAGTAACTCCTGGGGTAACATTCCCCTGCTAATTATATCGGACGGGTTGCAATTTGTACGCACGTGAAACCATTCTTCCCTATTGCTTAGTTCGTGAATCTCGGACACCCGGTTCGCGACGAACGTCTTCCAATTACTCGCATCCTTATTTATCCAGTGCAGAGTTATGGTGGAGTCCGACCAATAGTACACGCGGTCAAATTTAAATGCGGAGGAATCGAGTATAGTTTTAATCAAACGAGCCAACAGTAAGGCTGCGCAAAGCTCCAAACGAGGCAAGGATATTGTTTTTAATGGAGCGACCCTTGACTTAGCACAAAGCAAATTGGTGGTGACATTACCGCGCGCGTCAACGCAACGTATATACACGGCGCACCCATAGGCTACAGAACTCGCGTCCGCAAATCCGTGGAGATCTATCGAATTTATGTCATCGCAAATTACCCGTCTCGGAATTGCCAACGAGCCCAAAGAGCGTAATGAAGAATGGAGTTCGTCGTATCTGGAGAGCATCTCCATGGGCACCGTTTCGTCCCATGACAACTTCAACTGCCAAAGCCGTTGCACGAGAAGTTTCAGAGTTAGAACGCTTGGACCAAGTAGTCCCAAGGGATCGAATACTTGAGCCATACTAGAGAGTATAGCCCGCTTGGTAACTGATTTGCAACAGCTAGGGTTCACTCTGTAACTTAGCACGTCCCGCCGAGTATCCCAAAAAATGCCGAGAGTTTTCTCCGTGGCGTCTTCCGTCAAAGAAATGGGCTCTACGCTGCCGCGATCTACACCAATGGCGCTAGCTACTTCACTGTCGTTGGATGCCCACTTTCGCAATTCAAACCCGTACCCCGACAAAGCGCTACTAATTTCGAATTGCGTTTTTATGGCTTCCGCCCTATTTTCAAAACCAGTCAGTAGGTCATCTACATAAAAATCCCGGCTAATTCTTAATGAGGCCTCTGGAAGCGATGCTTCGATTTCCTGGGCGATTTGTATCAAGCACCTAGTTGCTAGGTACGAGGCTGATTTAGTACCGTAGGTGACCGTTAATAATTTGAAGCATTTTACCGCTGAGGTTTTGTCGTCACGCCATAAAATTAATTGGTATTGCGTCTGCGAGGGGTCCACGAGAATTTGCCTATACATTTTGGCGCAATCTGCTTTCAGCACGTACTTGAATTGCCTAAAGCGACAAAGAATTGCAAACAACGACTGCTGGACCACTGGGCCCTTATGTTGAAGGTCGTTAAGCGATACTCCGGAGGAGGACGCACAACTGCCGTCAAAAACAACGCGATGTTTGGTGGTTGAACTGTCCTCCTTTATGACTGGCAAATGTGGTAAATAAAACCGAGGATGAGGAAGGCTCGCTTCGTCGTCCACCTTGCTCAAGTGACCAAGCGACTCGTATTCTTTGAGAAATGCGGAATACGCGGTTTTCAACTCGGGATCTTTTGACAATTTGTTTTCTAATGAATAGAAACGCTTTAACGCTATACCGCGCGAGTCTCCCAGCGATGGAGCATCTTTCCTGAAAGGTATGCTCACGATGAACCTACGCGGCTCCGACGACGCCCGTTTCGTAGTCGATTGAAAATGGTCTTCGCAAAATTTGTCATCAGCAGAGAGTCGGCCTGATGAACCGTAAGCCCCCTCGATTTCCCAAAATCTCTGAATGCCGTGCTCGATGCCGGTTACACTTAAATGAACTCTATTTGAACGAATGAGCGCTCGATTTTCGACATTCATGTTTCCGCCTAAAACCCAACCAAAAAGAGTTTTTGTTAAGAATGGCTTCTCTGGGCCCAATTTCACCTGTCCCTGACAGAGCACTTGCCAAAAGACATTCGCGCCTAATAAAAGATCAATCTTTCCCGGTGTATTACAATCTGAATCGGCTAGCACAATGTTTGGTGGGATCTTCAAATCCCTCAACGAGAAAGCAAGGACCGGCAGAGGGTCCGTAATTTTGTCTAACACAACACAGCTCAAAATGTCCTCGTATTTCCCGTTGCGGGAGCGGATTCGAACGTTTGCTCTGAATTCAGCGTTCAGAGCCCTGGCACCAACACCCGACAGTGAGGTGATATTACCTCGTTTCTCAATTTTCAAATTTTGACACAAGTCGGCGCTAACTAAGTTAAGTTGGGATCCGGGGTCCAAAAGAGCTTTTGCCCGGGAAAATGACCCGGAGGATCCTTCTACGAATACGCTAACCGTGGACAATAAAACTTGCGCTGGCGCCGCGATTGCAGGACGGCTACAGGCTGCTGAAACGGATGCGACGGGTGCCGCGCTCGGGGCGACGGCCCCGACCTCCCTTGTGCCGCTGCTGGCTTCTGGCGGTCCAGGACGCGGCGACGGAATATTTTCGTGCGCGTCACGCTTTGGACGCCAACACAGTAAAGTATGGTGCTTTTTTCTGCATACGCGGCATCTCGACGATGTGCATTTTACCACGAAATGTCCGGGCTTGAGACAATTGTTGCATAATTTCAAACGACGCGCCTCTTCGATACGAGCGTTTACCGACAATTTTGAAAATGATTCGCAAGCGCTAATCGAATGATTACTATTTTTGCAAAAATCACAAGAGTGATTACCTTGCTCTCTGGCTACATGAGCGCGTGCATGACTTTTTTGCTCGGATCCCTGATTTCCCAAACTCGAACCTATTTTAGAAGCTTCCAGCGAACCTAATAAGTGACTTTTGCTCTCTAAAAAATCTAACAACTCTCGCAAAGTAGGAAATTGTCCGGCATGTTTGTATAATTCCCAGTCAGTCTGCATTGCTGAGCTGAGCTTCGAAACTATGATGTGTATTAGTATGGTGTCGACTGTGGGTTCCCCGTACGCCTTTAAAATTTCCAAAATTCTAACTACACTATCGAGCAGCCTTTGAACAGACGAATGTGAATCCTTTTTTACGGTCTCTAAACTGAATAACGCATTTATGTTTGATTTTACTATCAGCTTCTTATTTTCAAATCGCTTGACTAGGATGTCCCAAGCAATGGTATAGTTATCGTTGGTAACTTTTAACGACGAGATTGAACTAGCAGCTTCTCCCTTGAGGGAAGAAATCAAATAGTAAAATTTCTGAACGTTGGTCAAATTAGCGTTGTTATGAATAAGCGACGTAAAGGAGTCATGAAATTGAACCCAATTCTCGAATTTCCCCGAAAAGGAAGGCAAATCTAAGGGTGGTAATCTTAATCCAGCGAGCTCTCCTGAAGGGCCACTTTGCAAAGAATTTTGACCTACATTCGGTTTTATACCCGGACTGATCTTATTTTTTGATAAGAATTCCTCGACTGTGCTACTAATCTCGTTAAAATGAGTCATAAAAGAGTCGAATTCATTGAAAAGTTCGTCAAAGTGTTCAGCGTCGGCCTCCATTAGGCCCTCCATTGACTTCTTATACTCATCCAACAAATTTTGGAAACAACTAAACTCTTTTGACAAGTTGCCGACCTCGTGAGCCTTCACGGGGCTGGACGAAGAAATTCTATGAAATAGAGTTTCAAAACGATCTACTTGGGCTTTTATGAATTTGCAACGAGTGGTTAAAGCGTGAGTTTCCGACATGACCGCTGATGTCGAACGAGTTTCCACCATGACTGACACAAGTAAAAAACAACACTAAACGAAGGTGTAATGGAAAAGGACTTACTTTTGATTTGAGAACGTAGTAACTTCTTGACGAACAGAAAACCAACCCGCTGCCGATCGCTGCCGCTTGACGTGGGAACTGGACTCGGTGTAAGCTCTCGATGGTTGAATTTCCTGGCGTTGGGGAAGCTTCTTGACGCTCTCCGACGAAACGATGTTGGAGCAATTGCATCCACCAGCTACTGGAAACTTGTACACTCGCGTTTTTTAGCTTCTTCCACATCCGGCTCGAAGGACCAATGTTTTTTGTACGATTAACTTGATAAAAGGCTTCCACGAATGGGGCCCCCAATTAATCCACTGCGAATTCCGGTTCAATGGGATTGCCGGGAACTGCCACTTAATAACCCTAACTTGGGTTCAGTTAGTTGTTGGAGTGAAACAAGACTTAACAAACACGAGTATATTGAGTAACAACGATTACATACGTCACTGATGGACCGATGGTTTTTTACAAAAGCTTCAACTGTTGTGACACGCTTGGATTGGCCACGCGAAAATAGCGAATTGCGCGTAACCGTAACACAAAACAACCTGGAAACGTCTTTACCAGGGAGTTAGACCGAAACGCAAACTAGCACAAAGCATAGCTGAACTTGCTTACCCGAGGCTCTGAATCTAACTAACTCTGAATTTACAACGAGGCGAACTCGCCAATTCAAGGAGGGGCAAGCTCAAACACTATTGGCTGAGGCGATCCTGCGTAGCCAATCGGAGCGTCGCACGTAGGAATAAATACTTATTCTAAAAATCTTAATGCTAAGCTCTCTCAATGAGGCAATTGAAAGAAATCCATAAACCCATGATTCCCAAATATGCTAAGTCGGCTTAAGTTCTATTAGAAAATGTATCCATCCGCTTAAAAGCCATTAAGGGAAGCTTACAAATTCCTTTCCAACATTAACAGAGGCAAACAAATACGGCAAGATGCAAACTTGACTTTACCACGACCTTTGAATGAGATAAAACAGTTATGACTTGAATTACGTGATTAATTATAATCAAAAAGGTTTTGATGCACGCATCTGTGTGAATCAAACAGGGGGTTACTGATTAATTAAAACTTCTGCAGTGTTTACACCTTTGGGGTTCTGTTTTTCTTTAAGTGAGTTACCGTCGTACCCCTAAAATCAATTTTTGTGGGACCACATCCTCGCACCACTCTAACTTTTTTCGTTGGCTTTAGTTTCTTCTCAATATTGTTGGGAACTGGATAGGAGAAGCATCTTTAGCAGTTATCGTGCTGTCATCGTCACAGTACTGTGTGTAGTTCCTGCATGTATATCATCCTTCTTCGTAGCTATAATAGCTGCGTCTATTTGACTTTGTAATTGATAGTTACAGTGTTTACATAATAGCTATTGGTTATTCTTCGCCTAACTTATACCAGGTTTGAATAGAAGGCTGAGCATCATTTGAACACGACGGATGGGTTGCTTCCAGCCTAGTAAATTCATCTTCGGATAGGATGTACTGCCGTGACGTCACCTTAGCTTAAATTGGTTGCCCAATAAAATTTACTCTTAAAGTAACTATTTAAAATCCGACTGGAAAATATCGATCTTGTTGGGCATGCTGGGCTTGGCAGAATCTTGAAAATTAATTCTAACTTGCACAATTGCATAGGAATAAAGTCAACTAAATGTTTTCAGTGTTTTATACATCACAACAAAAACAAACAGATCGAGTTTATAAAGCGTCGAAGTTTTTGTAATTAAATCAGTTTCGAACTTCAGCTCTACCTGCAAAGTTGCAACTATAAGTTCGCAACTTTATTATTTTGCTAAGTCGCGCTATAAATTTAAAAACTTAACCAGTCTTCTTGGCTTTACTACAATTTTAGTAAACTAAAGTCAAGTTCAGAACGAAGTTAATTTGTTTCGAACTCCATGTATATTTCATCACGTAAAAAATGGCCTGTTTCGCCTGACGTTTATTTGACAGCGATATTGCATACGTAACCGTGTAAGATCCATGTTATCCGGCGATAAAGTGAACTTTTGATGTTGCTAGTAGTTGCTGTGACAGTCTTTTCGCAACTTTTCCTGAACGTAATGGAAATTATAAGCTATCAATGTTCAAATTAATAAATAATGAACCAGCTGATTAAGATTCTAATCAAAATTAGCATTGTAATTGCTACACAAGAAAAATTTTATAAAGACCACGCTTTTTATTTTTGTGTGTAATTAAGTAGAGTAGCAATATCAAAGTAAGGTGTTGTGGGGTTCTTTACTCCAGTTGGTTGAATACAACGTGTACAACTACAGAATTATACCTTTATTTAACGAGATATTTTATTTACAATATGAATATATATATAATGTACAATTGTTATGCGGCCATGGCTTGGTTGCGGCGATAGTTCTGCCGCACAGCGAAACGACGTGGGTCCTGAAGGCTGAGGGTGGTTGGATTGACACCCTGGTATCGGAGGGCCTGCAGGTCCACCAGAGCTGGCGTGGTCCACGTGGTGGCCTCCAGGGGTGCTGCTACGTCCTCGGAGCGGGTGGTGCGCCGCCTCTTCGGAGGGGACGCTTTCAATGGCGATATGGGTGCTGGTAGGGCCGGCCGACACAGAAACTCCCTAAGCGTGTTTCTTTCTTGCTTCCGTTTCCGCCGTGGGGTGGAATGTGTTGGCTGTGGAGTGGAAGCCTTCTCCATGGACCGGGCTGTAATTATAGCGCCGGGTGTGTGAGCCGGGCTGTATAAATAGCGCCGGTGTGGGTGTGAGTCCGGGCTGCAGTTATAGCGCCGGGTGTGTGCCGGGCTGTATAAATAGCGCCGGTAAGAGACTCCCAGGCTGTTAAGAAGCGCCGGTGTGTCTGTCTTCTGCTCGTCGGAGCGCTGGCTTTTATAGCCGGGCAGCCGTCGCTTCGTGCCGGCTGCGTACGTTCGTGGCGTCTCGGGCTGGCTCGCTTCCGCGTGGTGGGAGCTTTCGTGTCGGACTGGCTCGTTTTCGCGTGGTGGGGGCTTTCCTGCTGCGTGGAGCTGCGCGAGCCCCCACAGACCCCCTTCCCAGTGATGGAGTCACGCTTGAAATCTTACGGTGGGTCGCGTTTCTCTGCTGGACCTCCTGGGTAGTATTGGGGTCTCTGATGCTGTCGGGATTGCTAAGAGGTCGGTGTCTAGGTGTTGTTCCACGAACGCTGGTTTGACTCGGTCTGCTGCTACCGTTACTTGTTTGCCGTGTCTCTGGATTACGAGATTCTTTTCAGTCCTTGAGATGACGGGAAATGGGCCGTCGTACGTTTGCTGCAGTGGCTTCCTTACAGCATCGTGTCTTACGAAGACGTGAGTAGCTGTGGGTAGCTCCTTGAATTGAAAAATTTTGGGCGTGGTGTGACTGGTTGTTGCGGTGGGTTTGATGTTGCTCATGTGCCTTCTGAGTTGTGTGACGTAGTTTTCTGGTTCTATGGCTGTAGGTTGTGTTTGGGCGGTGAGGAATTCTCCGGGTAGTCGGATTGTTTCCCCATAAACCATTTCTGCAGCTGTGGCGGCGATGTCCGTCTTCCATGCTGTTCGGATTCCCAACAATACCAATGGTAGGGCTTGGGTCCAATTGGTAGCTTCTTGGCACCTAAGTGAGGTTTTCAGTTGCCTATGGAATCGTTCTACCAGGCCGTTAGCTTGCGGGTGATATGCTGTTGTACGAGTTCTGGTAAAACCGATTATTTCTTCCAGTTTTTTGAATAGCTGTGCTTCGAATTGCCGTCCTTGATCGGTTGTGACCTGGAGTGGTGTGCCGAACCGCGAAATCCAACCGTCGACGAAGGCTTGGGCTATTGTTGCTGTTTCTATGTTTGGCAGCGGGATTGCTTCCGGCCACCGCGTGAATCGATCTACGCATGTTAGTAGGTATTTGAAATTCTGAGATTCTGGCAGGGGTCCTACTAAGTCTATATGTACGTTGGTGAATCTGCTGGATGGAAGTTGGAATGGTGCTGGCGGCGGTGTATTGTGTCTTGTCACTTTGTTTTGCTGGCATTGTAAACACTCTCGTGTCCACTGTTTGCAATTTGCGTGGATCTTTGGCCATATGAATTTTTCGCTTATCAGCCTGGCAGTAGCTTTTATGCCTGGATGTGATAATTGATGAAGGCTGTTGAACGCTTGTTTGCGGAATTTGCTTGTGATGAATGGTCTTGCGGTGTGCGTAGAGATGTCGCATGTCACTTTAGTGCCGTCGGGCATTTCGATTTGTCTCAGTTGCATTCCAGTAGTTTTGCTGCCCAGGAATTGTTGTAGCTCTTGATCCGATTGCTGATCCTCGCTGAGTGCTTTGAAGTTGATTCCTGCCTGGATTTGTTCTATGCGTGACATGGTGTCTGCCACCACGTTCTCTTTGCCTTTGATGTGCCGTACATCTGTTGAGAATTGCCCAATGTAATCGAGGTAGCGGAATTGCCTTGGTGAACATTTGGATGGTTTTTGTGCAAAGGCGAAGATGATCGGTTTGTGATCGGTGTAGATTGTGAAGTGTCGTCCTTCCAGTAGATGTTGGAAATGTTTGATCGTTGCGTATATAGCGAGTAGTTCTCTATCATATGCTGCGTACTTGGATTCGGCTGGTGATAGTTTTCTAGAATAAAATGCCAAGGGTTGCTGCTGGTTGTTTTGCGATTGGTGAATTACTCCTCCGATGGCGAAATTTGATGCGTCTGTTGTTATGGAAATTTCTGAGTCCTGGATGGGGTGTGCTAAGAGCGCGGTGTCTGCGATTTGTTTTTTGCATGTGTCAAACGCGTTCTTGGCTTCCGTTGTCCATGCTATGGGCTGGTTTCCTTTAATTTTTCCTCTTAACAGTTCGTTGAGCGGTGCTTGCGTACTGGCGGCGTCTGGGATGAATCTTCGGTAGTAATTTATCATGCCGAGCGTTTGGCGTAGTTTCCTAGCTGTGTCTGGTGCTGGTAGTTCTAGGATTGCCTTGACTTTGTCTGGTGAGGGTTTTGTTCCCTCTCCTGAGACTAGGTAACCCAAGAATTTTACCTGTTTTACGCCGAATACGCTTTTTGCCTGGTTGATTACTATGCCGTTGTCTCGTAGTCTCTGGAATAGCTGGCGTAGATGTTGCTGATGTTCTGCTTCTGTCTTGGATGCTACGAGAATATCGTCGATGTAGACGTAGCAGAAGGTCATGTCTCGTAGAATGCCGTCCATAAATCTTTGGAACGTTTGTGCCGCGTTCCTGAGGCCGAATGTCATAAATGGAAACTCAAAAAGTCCGAACGGTGTTGTGATCGCTGTTTTCGGGATGTCTGCCTCAGCCACTGGGATTTGATGGTAGGCGCGAACTAGATCAATAGTTGAGAAGACTTGTTTTCCGTGGAGTTGCTGTGCGAAATCCTCAATATGGGGTACTGGATACATGTCTGGGATGGTCCGTGCGTTGAGGTTTCTATAATCTCCACATGGTCTCCAGTCTGCGTTCTTTTTAGCGACCAAATGTAACGGGGATGACCATGAGCTGTCTGAGGGTCTGGCGATTCCTTGCTGCACCATCGTTCGGAATTCTGCCTGTGCTATTTTTAATTTTTCGGGGGCGAGTCTTCTGGGCCTGGAGCTTACTGGGGGTCCCTCGGTTGTATGGATGTGGTGTGTTGTGGTATGCTTAGGGATCGTGTGAATTCCTGCAGGTCTGGTGATGCTGGGAAATTCTTCTAGGATGCTAGCATAGTCTGAAGATTTTTTAATTGAGGTGATGAGTTTGCTCGTGTTTGCCTGCCTTCCTTGGGTTGCAAGGCTGGTGTTTTGGTCCAGTAGCTTCTTGTTCCTCATGTCCACAAGGAGGTTGTAGTAAGAGAGGAAATCTGCCCCTATGATAGGTTTTTGTGTGTTGGCGACTATGAATCTCCACGGGAAATTTCTCCTGAGTTGCAGATTGATGTTAAGATTGATTGTGCCATATGTGTCAATTTCTGAACCGTTGGCTGCATACAGCTTGTAAGTGGAAACTGGTCTGCGTTGTCTGCACAGGTGGTATGGGTAGATGCATACGTCTGCTCCTGTGTCAATGAGAAATTCTGTTTTGGAGGCTTTGTCTGTGACAAAAAGTCGGCGGGCTGTGTGGGTGAGCGCGTCGTTAGCCGCCTTTATCGACCGCTCTGTGCGTTTTCCTGGTCCCTTGCTTTGGTGCAGGGCGGTTTGCAGTTTCGAGCTTGGTCGCCGAATTTATAATGGTACCAGCAAGTATCGTATGTGCGGGACCTGGACTGGCTGCGTCCCCTGCGATGCTGGCTGTGTTGCCTGCGGCGTGAGCCATGTTCCCATTTGGCAGGCTGGTTGTGTAATTGCTCCTTGAGATTCGCTACCTCTTGCACCAGCGTTTGTAAAATTTCATCGCTAGGTGCTTTGGTGGATGTCTGTATCTCTTGGGCTTGTACTGGCGTGGTTCCCATTATGGCATCTGCTAAGTCTGCTATTTCGTTTAATGCCGTGTTTTTCTGTGTTGCCAGAATTGCTTGGATGGTGTATGGGAGTCGTCCGAGCCAGATAGATTTTAGGAGGTCGTTGGGCACGACGTCTCCTGCCAGGTTTTGTAAGTGCCGCAGAAATTGTGATGGCTTTCGGTCCCCTAATTCCTCTTTTTCGAGCAGTTGTTTCGTTTTCTGCTCCTGGCTGATGCTGAGCCGGCGGATGAGCTCTTTTTTAAGTTTGTCATATTTTTCCGTATCTGGTGGTGCAGTTAGTATATCACGAACTTCGCTGGCGTAGCGGGCCTCCAGGTGTCCAGCTACATACCCATATTTCGTGTTGTCGTTGGTGATGCCGCTAATTAGAAATTGGCTTTCTATCTGAGCGAACCATAACTGTGGATCGTTGGGCCAAAATGGGGGAATGCGTACTTGGACGCGGTGTACTTCTGTTGATGGCTCGGGGTCAGGCATTTTTCTCGGTTTTTTTTGTTTTTTTTTCTGAGCCTCACTTCGTCGCGAGAGGTATTATTGTAGCTGTACACGGTACTCGCGTCGGGGTCACCAATTGTGGGGTTCTTTACTCCAGTTGGTTGAATACAACGTGTACAACTACAGAATTATACCTTTATTTAACGAGATATTTTATTTACAATATGAATATATATATAATGTACAATTGTTATGCGGCCATGGCTTGGTTGCGGCGATAGTTCTGCCGCACAGCGAAACGACGTGGGTCCTGAAGGCTGAGGGTGGTTGGTAGGGCCGGCCGACACAGAAACTCCCTAAGCGTGTTTCTTTCTTGCTTCCGTTTCCGCCGTGGGGTGGAATGTGTTGGCTGTGGAGTGGAAGCCTTCTCCATGGACCGGGCTGTAATTATAGCGCCGGGTGTGTGAGCCGGGCTGTATAAATAGCGCCGGTGTGGGTGTGAGTCCGGGCTGCAGTTATAGCGCCGGGTGTGTGCCGGGCTGTATAAATAGCGCCGGTAAGAGACTCCCAGGCTGTTAAGAAGCGCCGGTGTGTCTGTCTTCTGCTCGTCGGAGCGCTGGCTTTTATAGCCGGGCAGCCGTCGCTTCGTGCCGGCTGCGTACGTTCGTGGCGTCTCGGGCTGGCTCGCTTCCGCGTGGTGGGAGCTTTCGTGTCGGACTGGCTCGTTTTCGCGTGGTGGGGGCTTTCCTGCTGCGTGGAGCTGCGCGAGCCCCCACAGTGTCATCCCTCCACTATCCCGTTCATTGATTTCTGCTCCCTTATTTAAAAGAAGCGAAACAGTTTCCTCGCTTCCATGTGCAGCTGCATATAAAATACTGGTTTGCCCCGAATTGCTTTTTTCATTAATATCTGAACCGTTATCTAACAGGAATTCAACGAGCTTTAAATGACCTCCGATTGCAGCCCAAAGTAACGGCGTCATTTTCTTTTTATCCCGATCCTGGATTTCTGCTCCGTTATTTAAAAGGAGCGAAACAGTTTCCTTGCTTCCATTCAGAGCTGCACATAATATACTAGTTTGCCCCAATAAGTTTTTTTCGCTAATGTTTGATCCGCTGTCTAACAGTAATTTAACGAGTTCTGAATGACCTTTGTTTGACGCCCAAAGTAAAGGAGTCATCTCGTCGTTATCCCGTTCGTTGATGTCTGCTCCTTTCTTTAAAAGTAGCGAAACAGTTTCTTTGCTTCCACATGCAGCTGCAAGTAAAATGCCGGTTTGCCCCATATTGTTTTTCTCACGGATGTTTGAGTTGTTATTTAACAGAAAGTCAACGAGTTCTGAATGACCTTTGCGTGCAGCCCAAAGTAACGGCGTCATCTCTTCGTTATCCCGTTCGTTGATTTGTGCTCCTTTATTTAAAAGAAGAAAAGCAGTTTCTTTGTGTCCATTCTGTGCTGCACATAAAATACTAGTTTGCCCCGATATGTTTCTTTCGCCAACGTTTGATCCGTTGCCCAACAGGAATTTAACGAGTTCTGAATGACCTTTGCTTGCAGCCCAAAGTAACGGCGTCATTTTCTCATTATCTAGTTCGTTGATTTGTGCTCCTTTATTTAAAAGAAGAGAAACAGTTTCTTTGTGTCCATTCTGTGCTGCACATAAAATACTAGTTTGCCCCGATATGTTTCTTTCGCCAACGTTTGATCCGTTGTCCAACAGGAATTTAACGAGTTCTGAATGACCTTTGCTTGCAGCCCAAAGTAACGGCGTCATTTTCTCATTATCTAGTTCGTTGATTTGTGCTCCTTTATTTAAAAGAAGAAAAACAGTTTCTTTGTGTCCATTCTGTGCTGCACATAAAATACTAGTTTGCTCTAATATGTTTTTTTCGCCAATGTTTGATCCTCTGCCCAACAAGAATTCAACGAGTTCTGAATGACCGTTGCGTGCAGCCCAAAGTAAAGGTGTCATTTTTGATTTATCCTGCTCGTTGATTTGTGCTCCTTTATTTAAAAGAAGTGAAACAGTTTTTTTGCTTCCGTTTGTAGCTGCACATAGAATAGCGGTTTCTCCAGAAATGTTTTCTTCACTAATGTCTGATCCGCGATCTAACAGGAATTCAACCAGTTCCGAATGGCCACCGCGTGTAGCCCAAAGTAAAGGCGTCATCTGTTCGTTATCCCGATCGTTGATTTGTGCTCCTTTATTTAAAAAAACTAAAACCGTTTCTTTGCTTCCTTTCAAAGCTGCACATGAAATACCAGTTATCCCAAATTTGTTTTTTTCAGTAATGTCTGATCCGCGATCTAACAGGAATTCAACCAGTTCTGAATGGCCATTGCGTGCAGCCCAAAGTAACGGCGTCATTTCCTGTTTATCCCGTTTGTTGAGCTGTGCTCCTCTTTTAAAAAGAAGTGAAACAATTTCTGTACTTCCAATTCTAGTTGCTTTTGAAATAGCGGTTTCGCCAGAAATGTCTTTTTCAGTAATGTCTGATCCTCTATCTAACAAGAATTGAACGAGTGCTGAATGACCACTTTGTGCAGCCCAAAGTAACGGCGTCATCTCCTCGTTATCCCGTTCGTTGACTTGTGCCCCTTTATTTAAAAGAAGTGAAACAGTTTCTTTGCTTCCAATTCTAGTTGCCCATAAAATAGCGGTTTCCCCAGAAATGTCTCTTTCTTTAATGTCTGATCCTTTATCTAGTAGGAATTGAACGATTTCTAAATGACCATTGCGTGCAGCCCAAAGTAACGGTGTCATTTCCTGATAAACCCGCTCGTTTATTTGTGCTCCTGCATTTAAAAGAAGTGAAACAACTGCCTTATTACCTATCTTGACAGCAGAAATAAAAGCTGTCTCTCCAATATTGTTTTTGAGGTGAATATTGGCTCCGTATTTTATCAAAAGTGCTGCTGTATCTTCGTGTCCATTGCTTACAGCGCAATGAAGTGGTGTTTGTTTGTCATTATCCAGGTGGTCTGTGGCATGAGATACATTTAAAATTAATTTTACAATATCAGTTAAGCCGCGGTCAGAAGCCCAATGTAGAAGTGTTGAACCGTCATGGTCCGTATAAGAAAGTATTTCTGTTAAGGTTGTATTATTTTCTGTCGGTGTTCTGGACAGATGAGCAGACAAAGTTGATGTTGCATTAGTAATGCCAATATCAGCTCCATAGCGTAAGAGGAGCTTAACAATTTCTGTCTGATTGTAGTGTAGAGCATAAAAAAGAGGGATTTTTCCATAGATATCTTTTATAGTCATACTCGTGTCCAAATAGCAATTTTCGATAAGAATATGGAAGATGTTGGTAAGCTTCTTGGTGGTAGAGATAAATAAATGGTGTAGTACGTTCATGCCCATCTCATCCTGTAAGTTTATGTCGGCCGAATTGTTTAGCAGTAATTCAGTGATACCATCTTGTGCGGTTATTACTGCCCAATGCAGCGCAGTCCTGCCTTTTAAGTCTATTATATTAACATCTGCTTTAGTAGAAAGTAACAGATTTACAAAGTCTGTGTTGCCACAGATTACTGCAATATGCATGGCTGTACAACCCAAGGAATCTTTTACATTCACGCCATGTC
The DNA here is from genome assembly GCA_940337035.1 of Agriotes lineatus. NCBI lineage: Eukaryota > Metazoa > Arthropoda > Insecta > Coleoptera > Elateridae > Agriotes > Agriotes lineatus. Next base: position 99,129 of record CALNHX010003887.1, on the reverse strand, counting down.
TAGAACTAATTTCTGACGGTGTTGCAGTAAAAATCGGATTCTTAGCAATTAAATGTAAGCTTTCCTGGTCGTGGTTTTGAGCTATCGCTTGATCAATAAATTCCGTTGTTTGTTTAAGAACAGATTGTCGAGTTAATACTGATGCGAGCGAACCATACAGAAATTTATTTAGGTGAGACAATATGTAACTATTGTCACTATTTTCAAATTTAAGAATTGGATTTTCGTATTCTATAGCAGCACAAATTGCGTCGGCAATGTGTAAGCTACAACTGGCAACAGCATAATCTAATGGTGTAAGTTGCAACACTTCATCTTCTTCGTTTATGAATAAACCTTTCGGGATTAATTTTAATATTTTTACCATTTCGTCTTTGACAACTGCTATTTTTAATTGATCGAAGTCTGTTTCGGCGTGAGTCGAAATTGGATGATACGTGCCCCACGCTGCGATTAGATGTAATACTTTTCTACCACCATTATCGGTTACCTTTAGTTGACTGGAGTCCAAATCAATTATTTTCGATGCATTCTTTATGTCACAGTTTAAAACTGCCAAGTGGAGAGGACATTCGATGGCTAAAATGCGATCAAACAAATTCCGCACAAATCTATAACTAGGTTCAAAGGTTTTCCTTAATAATATTTCAAATGTTTGGGTAACCTCTCTATTGTCCGTTGACTTGTTTTCAAACAACCAGTCGGCTACTAAATATTCGGCGAAAGTACGATGAACGAATCTGAAATTTGTTTTGCTTTCAGGAACTACAACACCACTCTGCTGTATTCGCTGAAGTGACACAGGACGAGATTGGAATTCTTGCAATTCTTCCGCAATCCTTAGTCTGGCCAAATCTTCGTCAAGAAATAGCTGTTGCAATGCTAAATAGTGCATATGGGTTTTGAATTCGTAAAATGTATCCGCCGCATTGTATCCAAATTTTTCACAAACAATATCCATTCTTTGCTTAATAAAACGATCGTACAAGTCAATCAAATCAAATCGTGTAGAGGTAAAGTTTCTTGTTTGGCAAAAGCTATTGCATTGCTTGGTAAATATCTCTGCTATCATTTTTATTTGGAGAGGAATCGCGACCAGTTCTTGGTTGTTGTCGTTAAAATTGGTTTTCATTGAATTATGCAATTTGTAGGCGAACTCTTTTACAAGTTCTTGTTTGTCGTCACTGTCAACTTTCCTACCAAAATATCGAACTAGATAATCAATTTGTTCTGTTTCAGAAAATGATTTAATATTGACAGCAAATGTGTCAAGCAGTTCTTCAAGTTCAGACTTAAAAATAGGTCTGGTTGTAATATATACCGAATGGGCCAATTTACGAACGCACTTGATTATGGCATTGACAGTATTGTGGTACGTTAATGGTATTTCATCATATCCATCTAAAAGTATGCACAATTTCTTATGTTTCAAATATGTTTTAAAGACGGTTTCTGTTGTAGAATTGCATTTTTCTTGTACCGTGGCGTTGAAAAAATGTTGCAAATGAGATTCGGGCGATTTTGAACTCCGACCGACAGTTTTGTAGTAATCGCAGTGCTTGAATAGATTAATTTTTAAAACCCATAGGTCAACCGGCGTATGCAAAGCAACGTAGTCCATAAAATAGGTTTTACCCATTCCTGGATCAGAACTGATTAATATTGTTTGCGGTAAGTTATCGTTAACGGGGACATGTTCTACAGGATATACACTTTTTGAATAAGCATTGGTTCTAAAGGCTTTTATACTTTTAATAGATCGAGAGGATTTGATCCACCGAAGATGGAGTTTGTTGTGTAAAGTCAAATAATGAATATTTTTATTTTCACATCCTGAAATGTCACCTACAGAAACTGCCTTCTCTGAAACAATAATTGAAATGTCTCCTAAACGAGTATCTTCAACACTAGCAGGTGGCCAATTAAGAATGTGGCATTCCTGAAAATGCAAACCGTGGTTCTGCACAAAGACTTCAAAATCATTTATTGAATCGCATTGTATAACAAAGAGATTTTCAAATCTTTCTAACAGAACTTCACTCTTAAGCCAGACGGTTTCTAAGGATCTGTCAATGGTATAGTCTTCAGGAACACATAACGTATTACCTACGTTAAAACTCCCAAATAAAATGTGAACAACGTCTCTAACAGACAAGTTAATTGTTTCACGGTTAACTATATTTTCTAATTCAACAGTTTTACCCTGAAATTTTACCGCTTGACGTGAAATGTCATTGATGTTGGCGTCACTTAAATCATTAAGGTTACAAAACGTTTTTAAGGCAGTTGGCGTTGTATAGTCCAGTTCGCTGTTGGTTAGCACAATAACGGAAAAGTCACCTTGAAGTTTATTCAAAACTAAAACTATTTTATTTAGTTCTTCCAAATTAGATGCTTTCAGAAGAAGAGGAAGCTGACGAGTTTTCCAGAGCCATTCGTAGATTTCCATATCATCTGCTTCTTCGCCGCTTCGCGGGATTTTAAAAATTTGTTTACGAATTTGAGGCCTTTTTCGTAATTTTTTGTATTGTTTTTTGGAATTACTAATGGTATTTGCGATCCAAGCGTTTAAAAACTGAGTAACAGTATTGTCCGTTTCTATTATTATTAATTCTCGGCATTCTATTATCTTATTCCAAATTTCGTAATTTCCATTGCTGCAACTTTGTTTTTCATGCGGGAGCATGTTTGAAGCGAGTAGTTCTTCTCCTAACACTTTCCATATAATCTTCTTAGTAAGATAATAATGGCCTCCTAATTGACCTGTTGTCCAGTGGTTCAGAAAATCCACGAACCTTTTGGTAATATCTGCAAGTAACCTGGCAGGTATTTGAATGGGTTTTATCAAGAATAAAATTTCTTTTCCAATCTTTCCATCTAACTCTTGTACTCCTGTTTGTTCTGTGAACAGAAAGTGTTGATTCCGTTCGTCAAATTCTTCATTGAAATGTTCTGGTTTAAATTTAAAGATAAGTCCATTAGAATTGATAGCAAGATGTAACTTTTTATAGAAAGTGTCAAGATAGTTATTAAAATAAGTGTCCTTCTTCAAGCTTCTGGTGGTGAATAAAATAAATGTTCTACTGTCCTGAATATCTTCCAAATGTGAAACGTTACCTGCTTCTCGTGCATATTTTACATCGCTTTTGTCAACACTATCCCGATACTTCTGTATAGAAAAATCACCTGTATTTTTGGCGAAATCTTTATCTTCGATACATCTTGGTGTTAGTTGAAATTTTAGTTGCAACAGGTATTCGTGTTTTTTTCCATCATCCGTTTCCGTATACAAAATAATGTCGTCGAAATCCCCATATCCTGAAGCATTCATCGCCATCAACATATGTTTAATGTCATCTCCAAGACATCTTAATGAGAGCAGAGCAGCCACTTTATTTTCATATTCGTTTCCAAAATTGCGGCACCCTCCCCGCTCTTGAAATTCTTGCTGAAAATAATTATGCCATTAAACATATTGATTCCTGACAATAAGAGAAATTATAAAGAACTACAACTAAAATGTTGTTTATAAAAATTAGTAATTAACTTTATTACGGAAAGAGATCAAAGTCTAAAAATTAGCAAACTTTTAGGCCATCATACAGCTTAATCGGTCCAGTATCTTCGGAGGAGATAGCAATCAAACATAGAAAGAAAGAAAGAGAGCAACGATTTTATGTTATAGGATGGTAGTTGGTAAATAGCTAAGGAACCATCACGAAATGATCATGAAACGATTAAATCTTCTCATTTACTAATTAGCAGCGTGAGCATTTTTAGTTGCATTAATACAGAAAAAAACTATTAATGTGAGGCAAAAATCATGTTAAGATCCAGTAAAGTACATATTCAAAAGATTGAAAAAATTGTAGTTTTCTATAAGCAAATCTTTACACATTTGCACAAGTATAAAACTAATTTTAAATTTGACAATAATGAGTTTCACTTTGTAGTTAGCATGTACAAAACCAACATCTTGAACGTCTAACTCTATATTTGATTAACCTTGCTGCATATAGGTGTCAAATATTGAATTATTATGAGCTGTTCGTCACGGTGCACTAAGATATATCAGTGTATGTATATTTAAAAATGTCTGAAATACTTACAGTTGAAAAATCGACTATGGAACCTTTAGCAGAGTTTGTGGAGACTACACCTTCTTCTTCCGCTGATCTGTAAAAAAGTACTCATATTAAAAGTTGCTGGTAAGTAATTTCAACGCGTCGCTTTTACTAAAGAGTTTATATACTATCATTTGAATGAAAAACGTTTATGCTAAGAACGTCATACGGTAATAACGAGTGGACATAGAAAAAGTATGATTCACATCACGTTTTTAATAATTTTCGAAGTCATACATTTGTTTTCAGAGAATTGTACAGCTTGAAATGCGCAAAGCCCGTACGAAACAGGAATAGCGCAAAATAGAATTTACAAAATGAGAAGAATGAACATAATATAATACTTGGTATAAGAGACATGAATTGGCTTGAAATGGGCCAATGCGTAGTTGATGACCATACTCCGCCATTGATGATGTTCATAACAGACAAGGCATACGGTCCAACAATTCCTGTTTAGATTCAAGCAAGTCCTAAACACGTACATTTTATTCAAGTTAGTTACTGCCTAGAGGGGCAATGCTTTTCCTAAAAAAAATAAAAAACTACAACTTGAAAAAAATGTGTTACACATCATAACGTGAGATTAGTGCTAAAATAAAACAAGGATTAAATACCAAACCGTAGACGACTTTAGCGTGAGTATCGAAACGAGAGAGAAGATTTCATTCGGTTCTGCAAAAAGCAGTCGTTGATAGTTACTACTGGGTTTATACACTCTATTGTAAAAATAATTATGAAGAGAAATGTAAAGCATATACAAGACAGTAAGAGCAACAATTCACAATTTCAAAGCACAATTAAAGCAAATCTAGAAACAGGCCACAAATACGATGCATTTAGCTAGTAAAGAAGAGAGAAAAACGCGGCATGACAAAAACCCAAAATCAAAAACTGGTAGATTACGGAACAGCTTTTCGAAGATGGTAGACCAAGCAACTTAATGGAAGAGATTGAACATGCTACCAATCAAGGACGAAATAACAAGATGGCTGGTTATGTGAAACTTTATAAACTACCAAATAAATTGCCAAAAAAATATTTCATAACTTAATCGAGCAACAGATGAAACTCTCCATAATTAACTAGAGAACGATTAATAATAATTGAATAAAAAAGGCTTAGAAGGAACTTAGAACCCCGCAAACCTAAAAATTGATTAATTAAAAGAAACGCTTCGTATTTTATATCAAAAGATTCACCGCGAAATAGGAAATTTACTGGATCCCCGTTACAATGCGAACAAAAACCCAACGCCGAGCGCGGAAATTAAAGAACTCAGATATGAAAGCTCGAAGTCCGGCCGAACGCCCTAAGCGGCGAGCCGAAAATTTAGTAATTAAAAGAAACGCAAGCAGCACCCTCATCGTATTTGGTATCGAAATACGCGTGTTTTCGCCAGAAGAACAACGCTAACAAAATTACACCGCTAATTTAAGACGCCGATTAATTAGCGTATAGATGTCACGAATAAAGAGGAACTCGGCCAGGCTTCCCCACCCTCAGCCAATGGGAACGACGGATCAGGGGACAAGCCGCGAGTTCCCTTTATAAGCAGGGACATTTTTGGATCAGAAATCCTTTGATGAGAAATCACTTCATCAGAGAGAGAATCATCCAGCCTCCACACCCAGACTCCAGAGCTCGAAATCCGACGTTCGGGTCTGCCTGCGGCCAGCACCTACGGCTCGCGCCCTCAAGTGCTGCCCAGAATAATCCAAGATCACCGAGAAAATCGAAGACTCAACGGTCGAATCCTCCAGTGAAAACTGACCATGACCGTTGATCCGAAGTATAATATTACAGTTATACCCAATTTCACAACAGATTTGAGGTCGGAATTATAATACCTTACAGTATAATTTGAATTTCAGGTAAGATCATGTTTTTCGTGAGCAATATTAAAACAATAAGGTTCTTAGAACAAAATATTTCAAAGATCTGTTACCGCACGAACACGACTTTACGACACAAAGAAAACGGCATATATACCTAGAATACGAGGCCCTAACTCCGTTACGATGGCGGTAACAAAAGGATGCTCCAGTTAAAAGAACTCTGTCGAGAGGGCAGGTTCTTTACGACCTTTGAATTAGGGCTACAATTCCGGTGAACGAGGTAAATGATGTTCAATAGATGGTGCGCCACCACAATCGGACTAGATCGGGACAGCAAAATCAACAACATAGGTGAAAGCACTCTTAAATGTGGAAGTAAGTGCCTCACCTTTCTATTTCTACCTTAGCACAGCTTGAGGTAGCGGCTGCAACAGATGAATCGAACCTACCTTTCGTTACACTTGCTTACAAGATCTGTATTCTTGTACATGAAAACAAAACACAAAAATGCATGCAAACACCAATGAAAACGTAGATAATTAACAATAAACTCTATTGAAGTAATAAAGTATGTAAATAAGAATGAACGTGGAAATGTTTATTGGTTACAATCTAAAATAATAGACAAAAGAGGTTAGTTAGGTTAAATGGTGACGTTTAAACTACACACAAGTGACAAACACGATAACAATTGACCTAGCTACATTCAAAACAATATTAACTTTCAATTTGGATAAAACAACTATATTACATAAACAAAATGTATCAACAATCACTCCAACAGTGACGCAATGACAATAATTACTTTACTTTACAGTGGAAAACAACATATCAACAATAAAATTTGACGATAAGAATAAGAATTCACTTTAAAACGATAGTGTCTGTTTGACATCCTACACTTTAAACAACAAAGGCATAGTTTGGAGGGAAAACACTTCACTTTAAATTTATGGGCTAACATATACCTTGAGTTTGAAGAATCCAGACGTTACATATTGGGGTTCAATTCTAGCTGCATGTCGCACCCCAACTATGCCTTGAAAAGAACGGAAACGACAGGAAACTGTTGGAAACACATGATCGAGCAAATGCGAGCGGTATAACATCCCCAAGATGAGGGTTGACTTGAACGGACCCTGACAAACAAGCAGACGGCGGTACGGTATCGGGTCTTCGTTCTACTGGTAGGTTTAGCACACGGTTGAGAATTCCAAATATAATCCACTATAAGTGTTAACGGAGTTGCTTAGCTCTAACGGTACAGGAGACTAGACTAAACGTTCACCTCTAACCACTATGCACTGAGCTCGAATTGACGGCGACGAGGTAGTTTCACAACTTGCAACAATTTCGAGATTGTGGAAGCCGGCGTCCGCGGACACAACTTCAACACCTCTTAACAGGTTGAGGCTCGGACGTTAAGTAAAGCTTTGCCCAAAGGTACGGAAACGGGATGATACCACGCAGACGCCACTTAACCACGTTCTCTCTTTAGCTTATACGAAACCATGGGCCACGCGGAAAATTCCAACAAGCTAATGCAATTTCTGACTAAGCGGTTCGCAAGAAAACTAGGGGACGTTTTGGGCCAGTCTGAGCAACAAAATTCTGAGAAGCCGATAAGCCCAAAATGCATCGCTTCGCATGTGATAACAAAGCTTGAATTTATAAAACCAGCGTACGGAGAATTGAATTGAGGGTCCTAAAATAAACCGCAAAATTTTAATACTTAACTAAGCGGAAATAAAATTCGTATAGAGTAAAGGTTTGAGGCAGGAACGTACTAATTTTGAAGAATTGTCCTTACAAATCGCTTTGGAGTAGGCACCTGCATCTCCCCTTTTGTATTCGTATTAAGGGTCGGCCGGTTGGTTTCTACTTGCTCCGAACTTGTCTCAGTTTGTAGGGTCTGGCAACCTGTCTTGCGTGTTAGTATTGAATTGGTTGTGTAAGAAGGAAGACGTGTATGTTTTCAGTGCATAATTCAGTGTAAGAAAAAATAAATACCGTTTGTTGCATTTGCAACGAATCGCTTGAAAATGGCGCGACAGTAACCGTTGAGTGTAGTTTGCAAAAATTAAATAAAACAAGTACCGATAGAGAAGATGAAAAAGTAGACGTATTTCGTAGTGTAAGCAATAACAGTTGAGGAAACTACATTCGTAAAAGCAGTATAAATGCTTTTAAGCGTAAAAGAGAAGCCGAGAAAACGTCTAAAGTTAAACCTTCCAAAGCAAAAATGCGTTCCAATGAGTCCGCTTTTGATTTTAAAAAGTATTGTTTTATTTGCGGGAGTGAAGCTGGCGAAAAATAAGAAACCTAAAAACGGCGTAAAATAGCAGAGAATACATGAGATGGCAAAGCAAGTCAAGAAACGCATAATTTTTGAATTAGATCTAGTTGCCGCCGAGGCCAAATTAATATCATGATAATTGCTTTGTGAAATTCAATGCACCCGTAACAGACCATAAAGTAGGCCGCCGTTTCGATGCTAATGCTATAACGGCTATAGAACAAATATTTTCCTATATTGATAATAACGACGATTGTCAATTTACTTTAACGGAATTACAAGGAGCGTTGACAGATTTTATCTCAGATCAAAAAACAATAAAGAAAAAATTGGAAGAAAGATATAGAGACAGGACTGTAATCTTGACGAAATAAACCGGACAATCAATAATAAGTTTTCGTGATGAAAATTATGACATTGTGAATAAAGCATGGCATTTGTCGATAAAAAAAACGGAAGAAAACGAAAGATACAGGGTTCTAGAAGCAGCAGCAGCAGCAATTCTTCGCCAGGATATACGAACTGCAGTTTGCCAAACTAATTACTATTCTTCAAACATCAATATGTTCAATCATCAAAGATTCCATCTCTAAAACTTTATAATTTTTTATAGAAGAAATTATTTTGAAGAATAGAAAAGGTAAATTAGAACCACTCAAAAAGATCTGTACTGTTAGTCGTGCTATTATGTCTGCGGTCCGTCCTACGTCATTCACGTTTTGAGACGACATAGAAGGAGCAGAAGAAGAGGATAAAGAAGCTTAATGTAACTCTATTTTGACTTTTTTTATTAAGTATTAAGAATATTTGGACCGGCTGAGACAGTGGATTAGGCCTAAAAGGGGATACCACGTAAAAAACGCGCCTCGTAGTCAACCTCAAAGGTGGTGTGGAATGGGGGTACTTCGTTAGCCGTGACTTAGACGTTTAACATTACATTACGCTGAAATGGTTGGTCCCAAAACACAAGAGTACTTTTTTCTACAGAATTTTATAGTCTTCAATTTCTTTGTAGGCTATCATATACCTACAGTCAATAAAAAAAAAAGATATTTTTCGCACCTTTTACGCCCTATAACTCATGAAGGGCAAGTTCAAATCAAGGGTACTTTTAATGTTGCGTAAAAACACTAAATAATAGTGTACACGAAAATTCAGCTCACTTTTATTTTTTCCAAAGTTGTACCGCATACTTGTCTAAGTTGACTGTACTATTTAGTGTGGGTAGCTATAGAAACGACCGAGGAGACAGCCTCATTAGTTCTGCGAAAAGCAGACCGATAGTCACGCATACATTCTTCAAGCGCCACGTAATTGGTGAGATAATAATTAAGAGAAATACAATACCGTAAAAGACGAATATCCACTATTTGAAAAAGACAATGAATGGCGAATTAATGAAATGAATCTTGTAAAAGACAACAAATACGACACATTTGGTTTAGTATATAAAGAGAGAAAAGGTGTGGTATGGCAGAAAACCAATGTCAGAGACTGGTATCTTACTGACTAACAAGAACTAAATGGTAGTGATGGTGATTTGGTTATACCATGTGATTCAAAATAAGTTTGATCAAAGAAGGCCAATAAAGAGAAAGATAGACATAAACTGTGTACGTAGTATTGATTCAGAAGGTAGATAATTTTAATGTTTACAACTGTCACTTTATGTCAAATTAATTTGATAGGTTCCAAACCGCTTGTCAGACAATAGAAAATGTATTGATGTATTTATAAATTTTTTAATTTCCAATTAAATGATATTCTTTTACACAGCAACATTATGCGACCTTTAATTTGTTGCACTCTAGATTTGTACAGGAATTTTGCAGAGAGTACATGTAGCATTAAATAGTTTAAATGTTTTCAGTGCAAGTAGTGACATACTTCCTTTTTCTTTGTCAAACAACTTTGATGAACCTTATTTTGAATAACATGTTGCAAAAAACGATGCATCAAAGAATGCCAAGAAAGAAAAAGATAAACATAATGTTACATTTTTTCCATTTCTAGCATCCGTTGCTGAACGTTTTGGCTAAATACGGCTCTGTACGCTTTCGAATAAGTTTGCGAAGGTAGTTCACGCGTTCTAATCGCATTAGAGGAGTCGACTTCTAAAACGCACAGTTCTCCATTTTTCTAGCTGACTTCCATCGAATTGTGTTTCGCTTTATTGCGGTCTTAATGGGTTTTCGGCGATAAACTGCCGCCGGTTTGTTTATACGGTTACGTGTCTTAACATGTACTTTCCAATTGCAACGCGTCGATCCTAGAAACGGTTTCCCGTTAAACAACTTTCCCCGTGCTAATCCGCTGAGTCGAGATTGGACGCGTGAGTCAGGATTCGCTGCGTCCGCATGTCGCTGTCCAACAGTGCAGCAGCCGTTAGGTACATATTTAAAATTTCCAAGGCACGTTTAGAAAGAGGCAGCTTTAAATGTTGCTGTGCCGGAATTTAAGGCAGCCCTTAAGGTAACTTATCGAGTGCTAAATGCTAAGTGCAGTGCCGGTTGAACGCGCAAAACATTATTTGCTTATACCGGTTTAAACTTGACTTGTTGCCGTGTGGCGATGCTGGGAACAGTCTGGGATTTTAAAATTTGTGCCCCGGCGTTCATGTAAAACGAAGTTGCGGATAAACGTCGCGGTTATCGTTGAAGTAATTTGTAGAAGCTACTGTGGGGAAAAGGCGTTGTCGTGTCAGTTTGCCAGTTGTTTACTGTTAATTTCGGATTTTGAACTTTTCCAACCTTCCCGTAAATGAAAAGGAAGCACGTGTGTGTTTTTCTTGATTTCGCTTAAGCGAATTTAAAAGTGAGCTAATAATCAACCCGGGGCGTTTAATAGCTATTTAAGTAAGAAGGAATGTAAGGCCCTATTAACATTTGAGGTAGGCAAGTACAAGCCAAGACGAAGTCGCGGCTTGTTGCCTGCCGAAAATGTTAAGAGACGATACATTCCGAGTTATCTTATTATATTTTTCCCGCTGCTTATCGAAATTTTCCTAGATTTTTGAAAAAATCGTTTGGTTTGTCACCTGTCACCAGGATTAGTTTTCGTGAGTCGTGTTACCTGTGAGTGTCACATGTCAATTAAACACTTGCAATTTATAAACAAAACGTCTAAATCTGCATCTTGCTTTGCTAACTTTATTATTCTAGGAACTTAATAATAATATTAAGTTCCGTTGTCAAGAAAAAACAGCAAACAAATATAATCACCGACTTACACGTTTTGTTACTAAGGCTGTATCACTGACTTACATGATCAGCAGCGGGAAAACAAGTTTATCTTCATCACTGTTGTTATAGACTCTTAACCAAATTAATTTTAATATCGTTAAGAGCTTCATTACCGGATATTGAACGGGGTGGACTTATCGAGATAAGGGTTGAATTTTTTACAGTGGCGCCTTGGTATTTCATCTTCTTGACTATCCTGAAACAGGACCCGACTTTACGAGTATCGAAGACTACTCCTTCCCGCTAGCTAGCTGCAGACAATCGGGGGCATTCATACCGTTTACTCCCAACGCAAAATGACCTTTGGTAAGTGCTGTTTGGTGTTGCTGTAAAATCTCAATTATACCATAACAATAAGTTGTATGTGGAGTATTGATTCAGAAAGTAGGTTATTTTAATTAAAACAACTGTCACTTTGTCAGCTTACTTTGATAAGTTGCAAACAGCTTTTCAGAGAAGCCTTTTAATTTTATATATGTTAAGTCATGGTTTTCAATTATAATCGACTATCGCGAATGCTAGAAATATAGTTTAAGAACATAGAACTGTCAAAGAATCAATTGTTATTGAGTTTACTATGAGCCAGTAGATGCAACATGAAGTGTACTTCAAATGTTTCAAATGCAAGCAGCGACGTGCGTGATTTTTGTTTAGGGTAACTTTAATGAATATTTTTCTAAATCACGTGTTATAATTTCTAATATGCTATAATTGATAATAATTTGCCTTTGCCTTTGACGAGTAAATATGCCATACTTATTGCGAACAGTAAAAGGAATATTTTACTGTAGAACTTGAAGGAAAAAGTAAAACACGCAAAAACGTTCACATTTTTTATTGCGTTTGCGTTCAAACACTGATAACTGTCTACTAGATCTTACCTGAGATGCCCATGCGTTCTTCCACCAGATTCAGTTACTCCTCCCACGCATTGGAGAATGCTTTTAAATTCAACTCTTTTACCCTTTGCTCCCCTTCGTTTCTCGCCTCCCTTTTTACCTTTTGCTGTAGTAAAACTAGCATGTGAGCGCTTCTCAGACATTTTACTGGTAATGTATTCTACAAAAAGTATTAATTAGCATATTATTTTTAGGTTTCTTGAAAATATTATTTTAAATAGTCTTCCTTTAATTTTCATAAAATAAAATGTTGGTTGTAGCACGTAATGCTAGAGGGGTTATCTGCAACCTTAGGTATACCTTTTAATATTATCCTTGTTGAAGAAAATGGATTATTTCTGGAAACGTATTTAATTTTATAAGAAGTAATTGATACACGTTAATTCATTTTTAGTTAGTTTACATATTGTACACAGTATTGCTAAACGTGCATTACATAAAACAGTTATAATTGGCGGTTGTAGGTACGTGTTGTAACTTTGTTGACAAATGTCGGTTAACATCTTTAAGAACGAGCCACAAGAGATAAAGCGTTTCATAGCTCAAAAAGAAATGGTCGTTTCCAGAAACGTTTTTAATTTTATTGTAAATTCAAATGATAATAATGAAATGGTGCACCTACAGCATTTTATTTTCCATATTGTGAAATGTAATCATTGGTCACCATTTAAGTTTGATCAACTTTAACCATTGTATCTATGTCTGATTATACTTAAACACAACCGACCATTGAGTTTTCTTTTTGTTTGATGCTATATGCAGCCCTTTGATTTTTTGAGACAACAAGGTCCAAGCAGAACGCGAAATACAACTCTTTTGGAATAAAGTGGTCTTGTTTTTGTCCTAATTTATATTTGTTAAAGCCGTTTTTTATTGTACCAAGAAAAGTTAAAGCTATTTTTTACAACTTGTTTGCGAAATTCACACTTGCCAAAAAATCTGTGAAGATATTATCAGTATTAATACGTATAACAAGTGCTATGATTATTATCGATGATATCTATAAGTAAAACCACGTTGCAGATTCAAGAAGTCCAAAGAACGAGTTGAATGTGCCGCTTCGGTTTCACGAATGGTATCCTCGTTTATTAATCATAACACCTGTTATATTTACCAAGAGAATAATATATAATGAATAAAAAGATATCAGAAAAAAACTAAACTCGAACTTTTACTTAGTACAATTGTTTAAACTTGATTTAAACACACATAAATTTTCTAAAATTTACGAAATCCAGTTGCATATCTTTTAAATGCAATTCCCATTTATTTAATGTTGCAATCATAATTACTAAATTTAATATGTTTAAATTAGATTAAAAAACTATATATTTCAGTTCAAATTTACGAAACAGTATTCGTAATTTAAAAGCCAGTGTTATTACGCAATCATACGAGTTAAAGACCAGGAAAATGCAATTCTGCACTCCTTGCATAATTGCGACCTACAGTAGTAAGTTCAACGGGCGACCTTCGCTCTATCAGGAAATAAAAACTGCACAAATTGCTTATCTGCTGTTTTGTAATTTAAACACTTTGTCCTATTAAACTGTATATATGAACTTTGATATTGTTACTGCGTTAAGCATTTTTAATTTGTATAAATACTAGTCTATTTTCATAATAAAATCAATCTGCATTTAATGTTTGATTCATTCACTACCCTTTCTAAGCCATAATATTTATGGGGCATGAGGCTGTGCTCCAAGGGTGGTTTTTTACTGTCGTCCGTTCAAGTACCATTGACTACATTGGTTTAAAACGTAAACACAGTCTTGTTTACGTGCTTGACGGATAGAATCAGCGCAAAGTAACGGAATCCTGAAGCAGCCTCTCAGGCATCTCTGTTCATGGTCCTTCGAGCCGGATCTGTCTCCAACTAACGAAAAAATACATCCCGAGAAGAAAACAACATCTGCCAACCACCCAGTTCCCAGAAAATGGCCAACAACATGGAGGAATTCAACAACTTAGCTATCGCCCAAGAAGAGCTCGCGCAGAAGATAAAGCAAATATTATCCAACAGCAAAAAGGATCCTGCCAGCCGAAAAAACGAAGCCTACATCGCCAGTCGCAACAAAACGCTGGACGAACTTTGGAACACTGCAACTAAAAATCATGCAGAATTGGGGCAGCTAAGTATTCCAACTCATAATTATTTTAAAACAGGGTATTACGACCAAATTAAAGCCATATACGGCGAAGCAAAAAGTTACTTGCAGAGCTGTTCAAAATCAACGGAAATTTCCAACCCCTCCGTAAGCAGAACTCCAGAGGAAATGGTGGCCAACCCCGAGCAAAAGGTTCGTATCCGAAAACTGCAGATTCGGATCCAGAATTTTAAGCAAGCGATGGACGACGCCGAACTAACACAAGAATTAGGGAGGCCCGCCATCACTACAAGGGAATTAAGAGAAAAATGGGATCGTGTGGTCGAGATGGACGAAGAAGTTATGTCAAACGACATGGCTTCAGAACAAATGCACTTCAGTCCTGAATATACTACGTTGGAAGACAGGTATAGAAATTTAATTATCTTATTGCAAGCGCCGACAAGGAACGAGCAAGCAGCAGCCATCTCGCTTCCTCAAGTCAAAATTCCCATATACGAGGGAAATTATGAGGAATGGGCCACTTTCAAGGACCTGTTCACCAAATTAGTAGATGACAACCAGAATATGGACGATGTCATCAAGATGCAATATTTAAAGACGCATCTTAAGGGAGAGCCAAGCCGACTGATCCAGCATCTAGCTGTTACCCAAGCAAACTACAACACCGCCTGGAATCTGCTGCAACAAAGGTATCAAAATAATCGCCTTATTTTAACTAAATTGCTAGATACCATATTCGATCTGCCGGTCCTCTCCAAAGAGTCAGCCCAAGGGTTAAAAAGATTGCACGACTCCATCAAGGAATGTGTGGAGGCAATCAAAAATTTAGGCATCTCCACGGACAGTTGGGGTCCGTGGATTAACAGAGCTATCGCTCGAAAATGGGATCCTGAAACCAACAAATTATATGAACAGTCGCTTCAATGTCCAAATGAAGTCCAGGATCACCAAAATTTAATGGCTTTCCTGCAAGTGCGGTTCCAATCCCTAGAATCCATAGATGGAGCTCGAAAGCCCACGCAGGAAGGACCACAGAAGAATTACGCTTCCGCATCCCTAAATTGCAAGCTGTGCCATGGAAATCATTACATCGACAACTGTAGTCAATTCCAGAGGCTACCTACCCATGAAAAACTAGAAGCAGTAAAAACCAATCGATTGTGCTATCGATGCTTGCGGCACGATTCAAATATACCATGTCGTGCCTATTTTAATTGTAGGATCTGTCGCTTCCCGCATCATACACTGCTTCATAAGGCGCAGCCACCATCAAGGCCGCTCCCTGCCCAAAGGATGAGGACGTCAGCTCATGCAGCAGCTATGAAGACTTCCAACGCTCCAGAAAAGAAGCCGAAGTCGGACATCATCACCGCCAATGTAGGCGCACAGGAGAGCCAAGTTCTACTTGCCACAGCAATGGTTCAAGTAAAGGCAGCATCCGGGATGACTCATCTACTACGAGTATTAATAGATCCCGGGTCTCAGGGGTCGTTTATCACGGAAGCATCAGCCGAATTATTGGGGTTACCCAGGACCAAAGTTCGAGCTGAAATCACAGGAATTGGGAACAGCGAGCCAAAAATTGCCAAATGGAAAATCCCAGGTTTGATCACACCTAGATTTTCAAGTAACTTTTCCCTACCTGTAAATTTACTAATACTTCCCAAACTTACCAAAGCCATGCCTTCATCCCCTATCCCAAACATAAATATCAATTCCTGGAGCAATATTTTCATCGCAGATCCAACCTTCAACCAACCTGGCCCCATAGACATAATTCTAGGAGCCGAAGAATATTCAAAAATAATTCTAGAAGGAATCACTAAAACAAAGGATGGCATCTTAGGACAAAATACTGAGCTGGGCTGGATCTTATCTGGAACCATTGGAAGACAACATAACGAAATCATTAAAGTCAACACCATGGTTGCCAAAATCGAAGAAGATGAGCAGTTACAAAAATTCTGGAACATAGAAGAAGTCCTCACTCAACGAAAAATTTCCCCAGACAACCAGGTATGTGAAAATAAATTCACAGACACAGTGCAGCGAGACCAGGATGGAAGATACATAGTCAAGATTCCATTTAAGCAAACTCCAGTGAGCATGGGAAAATCCAAACCCTTGGCATTGGCAAGATTACTACATCTGGAAAAAAAGCTGAGACAAGACCAAGATCTAGAAATCCAATACAAGGAATTCATGCAAGAATATCTGGATCTAGGACATATGGAAAGAGTAGAAGAAAAACAAGAAAACAATGGCAAGTATTATATCCCACACCACGATGTAATTCGAGAAGCAAGTTCATCAACGAAGCTCCGTGTCGTCTTCGACGCTTCGAACAAGGCATCTTATGGAAAATCCTTAAACGAAGTCATGTATGCTGGACCGAAACTTCAGCAAGAACTGGTCGACATTCTACTCCGATGGAGAACTCACAAGGTCGTCTTCTCTGCGGACATTGAGAAAATGTACCGACAAATCAAGATGGACAGCCAAGACCAGGAGTATCAACGAATCTTATGGAGATTCGATCAATCACAGCCAATCAGGGAATACAGGTTATGCACCGTCACTTATGGAACCGCATCAGCTCCCTATCTGGCCATCCGAAACTTGCACCAATTAGCAGAGGACGAAAAATCTTCCTTTCCATTAGCAGCGGAAGTTGTGAAGAGAGATTTCTATGTGGACGATGTACTCTCCGGAACCGACACTTTAGAAGAAGCAATCAAGCAGCAAGGTCAGTTAATTTCCTTATTAAAACGTGGAGGTTTTACCCTACATAAATGGTGCAGTAATGAATTAGCCATCATACAAGAACTAGGTACCCGCAGAATTGAAGGAGCAAACCTACCGCGAAATAAGTGAGGACGGCTTAAAGAAGTCATTGGGCGTTCACTGGTCTCCATATGAAGACGTGTTTTGCTTCAAGGTGGATGTGAAGCAAAAGGGATCCATAAAACGCAGCATATTATCCGAAATCGCTAAAATTTTCGACCCTTTGGGTTGGTTAGCACCCATCATCATCACTGCTAAACTGCTCATCCAAGAGCTATGGCTCGAAAACGTCAAGTGGGACGACCCAGTCTCAGAAAGTATCCAAGGTAAATGGGAAGCATTTAAATCTCAACTCAAATCAGTAGAAGAAATTACTTTACCAAGGTGGCTTTTTACCAAAAAGGAAGCTCAAATGGAACTGCATGGATTCTGTGACGCCTCCGAAAGAGCTATTGGAGCCGTGGTCTACACCAGAGTCATCACGTCATCAGGCCAATCCAAGGTATCATTATTAATAGCCAAATCCAAGGTGGCACCAGCTCGAGCAAAGGCAACCCTACCCAGACTAGAACTCTGCGCAGCAGTACTACTTTCTAATCTATTACAACGGGTAATCACGGCACTGGACATTCCGAAGGTATCTATCTTCGCCTGGACCGATTCCATGGTCACACTAGGATGGATAAAGGGAGATCCAGTAAGATGGAAGACATTCGTCGCAAATCGCGTAGCCGAAATCAACCACCTGATTCCGGCTCAACATTGGAACCACGTCAAGTCAGAAGAAAATCCTGCAGACGTCATCTCCAGAGGTACTAGTCCAGGAAAATTAAAGGAACATACACTATGGTGGGAGGGACCAAGCTGGTTAATTAACAAAGAGTTATGGCCGTGTCAACCAGACACCGCCACAACCAATGAAGAAGCAAAAAGTTACACTGTGCATCAAGCTACAGTTCATCAAGACGAGAACGAGATTATTCATCGCTTCTCGTCTCTGACAAGAATGGTACGAGTCGTGTCATACTGCCGAAGATTCATCAACAAATGTAGGCGTCTTCCCATTCAACCAGGATGTCTATCAGTTAAAGAAATGGAAGACACCATCCTCACACTCATCAAGGTCGTCCAAAGAAGTGATCCTATTTTGAAGGCAACAGGATCTCAAATCCAAAAGAGAAAATGTGTGGACTCCAACAACAAACTCGCAAATCTCAATCCATTCATCGATCAACATGGAATCATACGTGTTGGAGGAAGGCTAGAAAATTCCAACTTATCCTACCACGAAAAACACCCAATTATCCTTCCTTATTCCAATCATATTTCCAAATTAATAATCCATGAGGCACATTTACGCACCTTACACGGTGGCACTCAACTCACACTGTCCTATGTCCGAAGAAAATATTGGATCATCAACGCAAAGAAAGCCGTCAGTTCCAGCATCAAGAAATGCTTTCGATGCATCCGATTCAAGGCAGAGGCAGCCCAGCAATTAATGGGGAATCTTCCACCAACAAGAGTTAATTCAACCCCGCCATTCTTCCATTCCGGAGTGGACTATGCCGGTCCAATACAAATCCGAACATCTAAAGGAAGAGGGCATTCTTCATCCAAGGGATACATTGCTGTTTTTGTCTGTCTGTCAACCAAAGCAATACACTTAGAAGCCGTCAGCGACATGACAACTAACAGCTTCCTAGCAGTCTTCAGGAGGTTCATCGCCCGAAGAGGACGGTATGCACATCTTTATAGCGACAACGGAACGAATTTCGTTGGAGCAAGAAAAGTCTTGGACAAGGAAATCCGTCAAGCAATGGAAGGCCCAGTTATTCAAGAAAATTTATCCACCATTGGTACTCAATGGCACTTCATCCCCCCAGTAGCCCCACACTTCGGAGGAATATGGGAAGCAGGAGTAAAATCAATGAAGCATCATCTGAAGAGAACCATTGGCAACGCTACTCTAACGTTTGAAGAATTAACAACTTTGCTTTGCCAAATAGAAGCCTGCTTAAACTCACGTCCTCTGTGCCCACAAGGCAACAATATTGAAGATACCACTGCATTGACACCAGGCCATTTCCTGATAGGAAGAGAGATAATTTCACCACCGGACCCAATCAGCACACCAATATCAACAAATTTGTCAAATCGCTGGAGATTGATCCAAAAAATCAAGCAAGATTTTTGGAAATCATGGAGCTCAGACTACCTTCATGGATTACAGCAAAGAAACAAATGGAAGAAACCGGTGGAGAATATCAAAGTTGGTGACCTAGTGCTAATCAAAGAAGAAAACATTAATCCTAGTAAATGGCCCTTAGCGAGAGTTACCGACATTCATCCTGCAACCGATGGATCAGTACGAGTAGTAACCATCCAGAAATCAGGAGGACATCAATTAAAACGTTCCATAGGCAGTATCATTCCATTACCAACTAACGAAGAATCGCAGGAACCAGAGGCTGAAGAGAAAATTTCGGCCAACAGCACCCACACACAATCATTCCCAGTACCAAAGAAAACTATCCGGTCCAAATGGAAAATGCTTTTACTCATATTTACTCTCCTTACTACAAATACACTGAGTAAGGCAGAATTCAACATACAAAAACCAGACAGCGGGTACTATGTAGAGCATATTGGACACGGGAAGATTGAACGAGGAACATTCAGGATCGAAATCCAGTTCGAGAGAGGGAAGATCGAAGAAGACTTCGAAACAGTTACCGACATGGTGGACAAATTCGACGACCTCTGCAACTCTGCGAAAGAACTGTCCGAAGACACGTTATGCAAGACATTGGTGCATCATCTTCTGGAACAAAAAAGGCATATGGAATGGATTAAAACTGGCATGGAAGATATCATAACAAGAAGAGAGAAACGAGGAGTGCTTGGGATTGTACTTACGTCAATTTTCGGAGTAAATGACGAAGTCTATCAAGATATTGATAGACTCGACAAAAATCAACAGAAATTAATAAAAATGGACAGTCAACAATCCAAATTCTTGCTATCAGCACTTTCAAGATTTAATGAGACCGAAGAACGAATCGATCAGAAGCTGGAACATTTCCAAGAGAAGCTGAACCAAGGAATCAGGGCGATCAACAACATGGACAAGTGGTATAAGGCAACCGACTCCAACCGATTAAATATCCACATCATCAGTGTCTATCAAGTCGCCACAAATGTTATTAGTGAACTGTGCAATTACCACACAAACATTTTGAACGTTCATTTCCAACAAGGTAATTTTTACGAGTTAATAACACCTGCCCAAATCAAGCAAATCCTCACAAATGCAACCAGTAAACTCTCGCCAAATTTAGAAATTTTACCGACTCCAATCCTGAAGGTCGACATCGGACATGATGACATATACATCAACGTCCAAGGATACTTCATCATAGTCGAAAAAACCGAATATACCTTAATCAAGGTGACTCCAATTCCTCTCCAAATTAACAATGGGTCCTACTGGGTGATCGACGTACCAAAAGGGATCTTCGCTGTGGATTACAACTTACAAATGTACTTTCAAGAGACAGATGAGGAATTCAAAGAAAATCTCCAAATTACTCCAAACACGTATATCTGCAGTCCAACAGTCGTGAAAGGAATTGAAAATAACCCAAATTGCATCATTGATGATATATATCATCGAACAGAAATTAGTCAGTGCAGCCTACGAAGACATCAGATCCAGTCCATTATTTGGAAACAACTATACATGGAAAACACCTGGATGTTCGTAGTCAACAAGCCAACCCGAATAGCTATCACTTGTAGTGGCAATAGGGAAGAAGTCACTGTCAACACAACAGGTGTGATTCAGATCTCGTCAGACTGCATCATACAAACTACAAAGAATACGTTAACCCCCAGGCATAGCAAGAAATTCAAGATCCTCGCAGGATATTCCAAGGCCGTCAGCATCAACTTTACCAACACAATAACACCCAACCCCTTTTCAGAAATTGCAGAGGAGCCAGTTCTAAAACAGTCAGACCACTTCGAGGATCTACAAACTTCACAGTTGGAGTTCCAGCAGCACCTAAAGGACATAACTTGGAAAACCATCCGCCACCACTCCTATCTATCCAGCGGGATCACAGGCAGCCTATTGGGAGGGGCTATTCTAATAGGAGCTTTCTACTACATTCGGAAAAGGATCAACCGAAGGAAGCCTCAATCCAAACAACGCCAGTCATCCGTAGAAGAATATCCTTTAAAAACCCTTAATGTGGAAGAAACAATATAGTTTTCCTTTTCTTTTTCTTCGGCTTAAAATTGGCAATATGTTTAAACTTGATTTAAACACACATAAATTTTCTAAAATTTACGAAATCCAGTTGCATATCTTTTAAATGCAATTCCCATTTATTTAATGTTGCAATCATAATTACTAAATTTAATATGTTTAAATTAGATTAAAAACTATATATTTCAGTTCAAATTTACGAAACAGTATTCGTAATTTAAAAGCCAGTGTTATTACGCAATCATACGAGTTAAAGACCAGGAAAATGCAATTCTGCACTCCTTGCATAATTGCGACCTACAGTAGTAAGTTCAACGGGCGACCTTCGCTCTATCAGGAAATAAAAACTGCACAAATTGCTTATCTGCTGTTTTGTAATTTAAACACTTTGTCCTATTAAACTGTATATATGAACTTTGATATTGTTACTGCGTTAAGCATTTTTAATTTGTATAAATACTAGTCTATTTTCATAATAAAATTAATCTGCATTTAATGTTTGATTCATTCACTACCCTTTCTAAGCCATAATATTTATGGGGCATGAGGCTGTGCTCCAAGGGTGGTTTTTACTGTCGTCCGTTCAAGTACCATTGACTACATTGGTTTAAAACGTAAACACAGTCTTGTTTACGTGCTTGACGGATAGAATCAGCGCAAAGTAACGGAATCCTGAAGCAGCCTCTCAGGCATCTCTGTTCATGGATAA
>CALNHX010003887.1:0-76827 GCA_940337035.1 Agriotes lineatus | reverse complement strand
TGGTAATGTAACAACTAGAACACTGCCTCTGTCGTCCACGTCGTCAATATACATTTTGACCAGTTCTCCAATGCGACAACCGCCAGCAATACCCATAATAAGTATAGTCTGCAATGTAATTTTATAATTACAAGGAAAAAAGAGATCAATAATGCTAACCTTTGCAAGTAAATACTTCTCGTCCGGTGAAGTACGAATGAACCTCAAAATTTCATCGCGGCTAAGAACTTTCGACTTCTTGGGCTGAAAGCCCCTTGCGTTTTGCTTTAGAAGGGCTTCCACTTTCGGAAACCTACATTAAAAATAGATAAACAGGTATTATGTCGATTATATACACAATATTCCCACTCACCTTCCAATGTCAATATTCTCAAATGCGTCAGGCAGGCTTTTAGCATAGAGCAACAACTCCATACCGACGATGGTTTGATTGTCTTAGATTGCTCTGAAATATAATTTAGTATCACCCTTTTCGTAACTCCATCTGCTTTTTTCTTCATTCGCCAGTCGCAAAATTTCTGGTATACTTTCTTGTACAAACCCTTCGATTTTCGAGGAAGCAGTTGTCCATTATAGCATCGTCATCATCCAAAGCCTCTCCCGGATCAGAAAAAACGTCATAATTCATATCTTTGCACAAATTATCCATTTATTTTTGCAGAAAACACTTCGACTCACGGTAGAATAGTTGTTTTTCAAATTGTTTATGAAAAACCTCGTTGTTGCCATGGTCGCACCACAGGAGTCGTAATAATCATAAAATTCGCAAATGTTTTTGATGACTTAATTCCGTAATTTTATTTTCAAAATTGGAGGGTTTATATGGCAAAATTGAATAAAATGTTGTATTACACTCTCTTTTAAAATGAATGTTTGATTCGCAGTCATTAATTAAACTAACAGCTCATTAAACATTCATTTTAAGCGCTTGTATAGTAAATAACTATTAGATCCAGTGAACAAAAAACAGTCACTTTGAGTACTTTGACAACCGATTTAGGTAATGTAAATGTCAACATTTTTTATCAGTTTTCGAAAAAATATATTTTCGTTCAGAACAGCCAATTACAGTTTCGATCATACTAGCCAACTCGCTCAAATTAGCCAACTCTGTAATTGTCAAATCGGCAATTCTGTATTGGTCATATAATCCATTCACAATGTTTTCCCCTCCTAGCAGGCTATGTTAGGGAGAAATTTTAGTTGATACGCATGCGAAATAACTAAACATGACAAAACTGGGTATGTTGTTTTCAAGTCGTGGTTATGATTTTTGAAGGCTTGCAATGTTGCCTGTTAAATTTTTGTCTCCTTTAGTAAAATTCTCGACATGTGACATTAAAATTGCAACAATGCCAATAAAGCAATTGTAAAAAAATTACCTAGTTTTTTCATGTCTGGTTTATAACTAAATTTCTATCAACACACAAAAATGTGTGGTCATGGCCTGCTTTCAGACATGTTGATAAAAGATAGAGTATATAAAGTATTATATTGTTACATGGGTTGAATGAAGATACAGTATTTGACTGGTTTTGGTTAATCATATGTGTAGTTCTGGAATTGCTGGTTAATTACAAATAGAATAAATGTACAATTTATTTCAACTAGTTCACACGGTCCTGGCCGTGGCTAGCGTTAATGCGATGTCGGACTAATGTACCTAAATATACTTTTACCTACGACAGTGTATAAAATTGACTTTTAGTCGACAGTTTTAAGTTTGTAAAACGGCTGTTTAAAAACATGTTTTCATTAGTTTGCGTCGTCAGAAGCAACGTGTTTAAAAGATTTTATTAGGCACGTCGTCAGTAGCAAAGTGTTTTAAAATGTTTAACCACGCAAAATTACGACCGTTTGCTAGTAATCTTAATTTACATTTAAATGGTTTTTTATTCTTCCTTTTACAATAAAGGAAGTATTGGATTCACCCCAAAAATTCGAAATTGAGTTTTCAACAGATCTTCACGTTTTAGAGTCCCCTGAACCCAAAAAACATATTTTTTTCATTGGTCTGTCTATGTATGCGTCTGTGTGTCTGCCTGTAAACAGAATATCTCAAAAACGAAAAGAGGTATGACGGTGAAACTTCATATATAAGTTTTGTGTACTATGTAGGTGCGACAGCAAGCTTTTGAAGAAACTCACATAACCGTAAGTAGGTGTTTACTCATGTAATTATTCAGTTTTTTCTTTGAATATAAAACCTCAGAAAGGAGCGTTTCGTATAAAAATAGGGAACAAGTTGGGTCTTCAATATGGCGGATAGGTGTTTCCGCTTACATTGACCAGTGGCGTCACGAGACAAAGAGGTAGCAAAACTGTTAAGTTTAAGTAAAGAGTAAACCCTTTTTCAAACATACTTACCACGCCACTGATGAAAGTTTGTTAGGTTATGTACATTGTTTACATTGTACAGATTGCATGTAATTATTACGTACTGATGGAACTTTATTCCTTTACTTGTAGTTGTAGGTGTTTGAGAACACGCACAAGAAGCACAACTAACCATTTTTCACCACAAGTTTGTTTACAGCGAAACCGGCGTAAACACGGGAAACTCACAATAATGAGTCATCAATGGGTTTAACAAATGGCGACTTCCGTCGTAGTTCAATCAAATGCTACAAGTTGACGAAACTCCTTAATTAAGTTTTATATTCAAAGGTTTTTTTCGATTTTTTTCAAAAACGGCTCTAACGATTTTTTTCAAACTTCACACTTTTAGTAAATTTTTAATGTGTATTGATGTGAGATAGGTAATTTTCCAGTTGAATACTTCTAAAATGGGTTTCTTTTGATTTTTTTCTATTTTTTTTTTATTAACTCCAATTTTAAATAGAACATCCGGTATATTATTACATTTTTGAATTCAGCTTAAAATTCTAGATAAACTTTGTCTCTTCAACTAACGCTGTTCCGTTTTTGTAGAATTTGGAATTTTTGACACATGCTTAAAAATTTAAAATCAAATATTTGATTAATTATAAGATCACTGTGAAAGTAAGTTGTTTGCGTGTATCACACCAGATTTTTTTATATTTCCCGTGTTGTTTAGATTCTATCGTAGATAAAATATTGCGGGGCTTAAAACACTCGCTCACTCGCGTTTTAACACTGCACCACTCGTGACTAACACTAGTTTTACGCACTTATATCGTAATTTACTATTTTGACCTCCTGGAGTGCAAACAACACATTCATACACAGTTGGCGTCCACCATAACTACGATTTTAAGGTATAGTTTGACCATCCAGATCTCGTTTTTTATTTTTAAGGTTATAATGTCAAATTTGTTTATTTCTATGCACTCTTCGTGGAAATGTATTAGACCAAGAGCCCATAACAATTGAATTACTAGTCATAGCGGCAAGCTCTGTAGAAAGTAAACCTTTTTATATTGCCCAAGTAGGTGTCAAAAACGCAAGTATGGCAGCCGAACTGCGATTAGAAATATTAACGGCGGCTTTGGAAAATTGTTAACAAATTTAAATATATTTTTTTAAAGCGGCAAGGCCAATTTTCGTTGTAATCGATAGACAAGGTCCCTAAACCCAGACGGAAATTCTGTACCATACTGATAAGAAGGGTATAAAGAGCCGCCATACTAGGTCAAACTGGTAATTTTTTCATTGCAAAAAAAATAATAGCGGCAAGCTTCAATTTTTGTTTGCTACTTCATTTAAACACCAATTATCCAAAAATATAATTGCCATACCGCTCGAATGGTTATGTGGGTAGCCATATTGGTACAAACATGTATAATTTTTTGGCGAAAATTTGTGATAGCAGCATGGCTAATAAAATCGTACTTGTTTGTATCAGTATGGCTACCCACATAACCATCCAAGCGGTATGGCAATTATATTTTTGGACAATTGGTGTTTAAATGAAGTAGTAGACAACAATTGAAGCTTGCGGCTATTATTTTTTTTTCAATGAAAAAATTACGAGTTTGACCTAGTATGGCGGCCCTTTATACCCTTCTTATCAGTATGGTACAGAATTTCCGTCTGGGTTTAGGGACCTTGTCTATCGATTACAACGAAAATTAGCCTTGCAGCTTTAAAAAAATATATTTAAATTTGTTAAAAAAATTTCAAAGCCGCCGTTAATATTTCTAACCGCAGTACGTACTGGTTAATAAATGCAATAAGTGACGTTGAAAGAACATCGACATTATTAACCACTGCAATACCCTTCTGCTAAAGCGTTCTTGTAATGTGTGTATTTCTGTTTCCCGTTTGTGTTTTCCGTTTATGTTTTCCGTTTTAAATTTAATTGAGAACCGAATATTTTGGTGTTTAATTATATATATATATATAATACGTACCTGATAATTAACGTAGTGTTGTGTGATGCTTTATATACATTTCCACGAAGAGTGCATAGAAATAAACAAATTTGAAATTATAACCTTAAAAATAAAAAACAATATTTGTATGGTCAAACTATACTTAATATTTTTACTCATCCCGATGCGGTAAAATGACCAGAACATTTTTAGCTTTCAGAGACCCTTAAACAAAAAATTTGCTTGTAGTAATAATTAGTATTTGCAGAAGGGTCTAGGCGCCGGGACAACTCGGCACGGAGCCATCTCGGCGCCAGCCAACTCGGCGCAAGACCATCTCGGCGCCGAATTCAAATTCGCAAACTACAGTGTGCACTACGTAAGAAAATTATTATAAACAAATAATAAATAAAGTGATCGCCAAAAAGCTGGCATCAAATTTAAAAAAAAATATTTAGAATTTCTTGGGAAATCAAACACTGACGACCAGAGGTGGTTGCAAAGTGATTACAGATGGGACAAACAAAAGTTGTCACGTGACTTACGTTATCAATAAAATTTTAAATTTTTAAAAATAATTACGAACATGCATTTACTAGTCAAGATAGAGACACATTTTACGAAAAAAAGTTTTCTGGCCTTGAGATTGTTCAGTCAGCTAAAACTAACACACAATAAAAATATCATCGAAATCTTGCTTAATTTCTTTGGATTTACACAATTTCGAAAAACTCCATTTTCTAAGTAAAGTGCCTTTTATGGGACAAATATTTTTTTAATGTTTATTTCCCAAATCAAAGCGTTTTATTTTTAACAAAGTTTTCTTATTATGAAATAAAAAACTTAGT
This sequence comes from Agriotes lineatus, assembly GCA_940337035.1. Classification (NCBI taxonomy): domain Eukaryota; kingdom Metazoa; phylum Arthropoda; class Insecta; order Coleoptera; family Elateridae; genus Agriotes; species Agriotes lineatus. Next base: position 71,684 of record CALNHX010003887.1, on the reverse strand, counting down.
TAAAAGTATTTGTTTTTCCATAGCAGCCTTTGTTAAAAGTTAAATTCTTTGATATGGGACCTAAACATAAAAGAAAATGTGAGAGATCAAAGTTGGCAGGGGATTTTGAAATTTGGTATAGGAGCCTAGATGTTGATTCTAAACAGAGCTTGGCAAATTACTTTAAAAAAGTAATTAATTACTAATTACCAATTACCGCCCAATGAAGTAATTTAATTACCAGAGATTCAATTACTCACACGAAATAGTAATTCAAGTACCAATTACTTAGTAATTGTCATTGTAAACATCAATTACTTTCAATAAAAATAATTGTCATATAGTTCTATTTAGTAGAACTTTCTTGCAAGTTGCAACTATCATTAGTGTCGTGTCAATTCGTAATCGTAATCTAAAAATGCTTACTTTTTATGTTTTGTTAACTATAGTAACCTACATACTTTATCACTTTGGAAGGTTTTTTATAATTAAATCTTGTAGCTACATGCACCGTTCATCAAAACCAAAACTTTTTAGTTTGTTTTGATGTAAGATGTAAGTAAATACATAAAGTCAAGGATAACAATTATACAGGGTGTCACAAAAAGAATGGGACACAGATTGGTCATAGATTTCTTAGGTTATAATAAACCGATTAAACCTAATATACCTTAGTACAAAGTCCATTCAGTAAGAAGGTATAGGGACTTGGAAGTTCAATTTCAATTTTTTTATTTTTTTATTAATTTCCACATAGGGTATCACTGTAGTTGAGCTTTTTATCACGAATGTGGGTTTAGTTGTCGAGGCCCGTAGGGCCAAAGCAAATAAACCACATGAGGGATAAAAAGGAACTTCCAGTGCCGAGGAGCATATTGTTTTTACTTCCTTTTACTATAAAGGAAGTATTGGATTCACCCCAAAAATTCGAAATTGAGTTTTCAACGGATCTTTACGTTTTAGAGTCCCCTGATCCCAAAAAACATATTTTTTTTCATTGGTCTGTGTGTCTGTCTGTGTGTCTGTGTGTCTGTCTGTCTGTCTGTCTGTGAACAGAATATCTCAAAAACGAAAAGAGATATGGCGTTGAAACTTCATATATAAGTTTTCTGTATTATGTAGATGAGACAGCAAGCTTTTGAAGAAAATCGCATAACCGGAAGTAGGTGTTTACTTTTGTGATTTTTCAGTTTTTTTCGATTTTTTCAAAAACGGCTCTAACGATTTTTTTTTAAACTTTACATTTTTCTTACATTTTTAATGTGTATTGATGTGAGATAGGTGATTTTCCAGTTGAATACTTCTAAAGTGGGTTTCTTTTGTTTTTTTTTCTATTTTTTTTATTAACTCCTATTTTAAATAAAACACCCGGTATATTATTACATTTTTGAATTCACCTTAAAATTCTAGAGAAAATTTGTCTCTTCAACTAACACTCGATTTTGTACCGTTTTTGTAGAATTTGTAATTTTTTAAAATTTTTAACAAATGGTTAAAAATTAAAAATGAAATTTTTGACTAATTATAAGATCACTGTAAAAGGAAGTTGTGTGAGTGTATCACACCAGATTTTTTTAAAATCAAAATCACGAAATTACAACATTTTAACCAACTCTTGTAGGTTATGTTGACGTCGGTTGACGTTTACCTATCGCCCAGCCGCCTACAAAAAGGTGGTAAAACAATGGTTTACTTCACTGCCCATTTCTCATATTTTAATGACGATTTCGACGTTCTTCACTGCCGATTTAAAAAAATAGAAGTTTGTATACCAAGGCACTGAATTGTAACTTTTTATCACGAATGTGGATTTAGTTGCCGAGGCCCGTAGAGTCAATGCAAATAAACTACATGAGGGATAAATAGGAACTTCAGTGCAGAGGGGTACATTATGTTTTTTTTTTCTTTGAAATCGAGAAATCGTGAAATTACAACATTTCAACCAACTTTTTTAGGTTATTTTTACGTCTGTTAACGTTTATATATTATAAAAAGTCGTATAACAATGGATTACTTCCGATTTAAACAAATATTATTTTTTTCGCATACGAAGAAATGTCGAATTTCATTTTGGCTAGATTTTGTAGTGGCATTAGAAAAAACAACACGCTGAATGTTATAAAAGTAATTTTTCCATGTTCGTGTAAAATTAATCCACTCTCTTTGCATCGTTCGCTCGTAAATTAAATGTTGAAAAACTCTCACTTTTCTGAACTTGTAGAACAATCTACTATTAAATACGCCTAACATGAAGCTGAATGACGAAAATAGGTAACTTACTTAAGTATACAGGTTGCAGCATTGAATTTCTTAATTGTTTGACAGCAAAATTCTACTTTTGTAAGGAACACTACATGGTGATCCAATTGTCGCAACTTGAGCATTTTTTGTTGGCTTAGTTGGAAAAAAGATGTTTACCCCTTTACACGAAAGTGACATTTTCTGTCGCCTGTAAGGGTTTCCCGAAAATATACGTTTTGTTCCCTGGTCAGTAATAGATTAACTAGCCTCCTGATTTTCATATTTAAATATTTTTGAATGCAGCTGAATACAAGAAATACTCTCATCATAAAATGTAAACGTTTCATATGTATAAATCTGGACTAAAATGTAATTTCCTCCCTTGCATGATTATTGATTACAATATGGAAATAAGAATTGGTACATCAGATACAAAAATAAAAGACATTTGCTCAAGCACGTAACAATGAAGTCATTTTTACATTCAAGAGACCTTTATAATTATCATGTGTTTAAAAAGAAATTACATAGGGGAAGGCCATTGAAAATAAAACTAATGCCGACAGCAAGCTTTAGAGACAGGAATCTTTAGAATTTTCAATCACGATATCAGCGTATAATATAAACTTACAATAACAACAAAAGTGATGACAGTTAATGAATTCTAAAGCTTGCTGTTGACATTACTTTTATATTTCATGGCCAATCGTTATGTAATTTCTTTTTGAACACACCGTGTAAGAAACGGAGAAAAATACTTATTTCATAAAATTACCGTCAACGTTTGACAAATGGCGCAGGTTGCTTTCATATTTTTACTTCAAATTTCAAAATCTTAACATCTTCAATAATACCTATTAATTTTACCAAATTTTTAATATTATAATAAAGCCTTTATTCTGAGATGCCAATTATGTACACAGAAAAATATTACCTATTGATTTTAAATTTAGGGTAATAAAATATCTGAAATTACATAAATTGGGTCCTACGCACGGTTCTTTTAAGAAAACTAAATGGAATTTTGTGTAAAACCATTACGAAGTCAATATTTGAATGTCTCGTAATTAGCATGGTTTTGTATGTTTCGTCCGTCAACGCAGCACCCTATATAACGTAAAGACGTAATGTTGGCTGAGGTAATCGGAATTATAAGAAAGTCACAATTTTTATAAGACACTATTCCAGTTTTTTAATAATAATCAAACCTAATATGCTGCAGCAGTCCGTATACAAAGCAGCATGTGACCATTACAAAGCAAGAAAGCGATAAAGTATGGATAATTTACAAATGTTCATTGCAAGAATGCGGTAAACTTATGCGGTGTTTTTATATTGTATTAGTACTATACCCCATACTGCATTTTTGAGTCAACCAGGCGTGGAATTTCGCAATTAGGTACATTTTATTTATGTGTTTTACGCTCTTTAAATGTTATCGGATTTTGGCCGTTTAGTTCAATTACTCACTCAAAAACGCAATTGTCTGAACTTAACGCCTGTTACAGTATAGCCCTATGCTAGTACATCATTTAAAAGAAGCAAATTGAAAGGAATAAATAATTATTATGAACCAATATCGTCTAATGAAGCTATTTTAAATTATATTTTTACCGTAGGTATTGTAATCTATAACGTACTTACCGCAAATATAGTTTTAGCGTCTTCAACAATAAATATTAGTTTCACTGTTACAACCTACGTATCACATCTACTACATACACGCACCAATGCACTCTTTACTCGTGATTCGTGAACGCGTCGTACAGAATGCAAATGTTGCACAAAAGTTGCTGCTATTCGATCGTCAGAGGAAATCATAAATTAGGCTTGGGGAATACCCTATACCGATTTGTTTAATATGTAACTTAATAAGACCCTATTGTATTTTTTTGCGTTCTGGAAATTTAGCACTCAATCGAGGTCAGTAATTGAAATACCACAAAGTAATTCAATTACCTTCAGTAATTTCAATTACCACCGGTAATTCAAATACTTGTAAAGTAATTTAAATATTTCAGAGTAATTTCATTACACAAAAGTAATTGAGTAATTGAATGTAGTAATTAATTACTTTAAAAAAGTAATTTTCAAGTACTTTTTAACAAAAAGGGCAATTCCCAATTACAATTACCGCATTTTGAAAAGTAATTCAATTTCAAGGCAAATACACAAAAAGGAATTTAATTAGTAATTTAATTACAAAGTAATTAATTACTGCCCAGCTCTGGCCCAAGGTATACATAATTTTAGACTCTTTCTATTTGGTCGTTTCCTATCATCATTTCTTCAGCTTCTTCTTCCAGTTCCTCTCAAATCAACTAAAAGTATAAAAATTTAATTATAAAAAATAAATACTGGTATGTGCCCAGAAAAAGTGGTCATTATAAGAAGTTTGGATCAAGAAATATCAAGATGTTGGTGGTATGCGTGTAGCATAACTATCAGGCGTTGTTGACGACGGTGAAAGCAGTTCATGCAGTAGAAGCAAATTTATTATGCCAATGATAATATTAATAATATCAGATCTTAGTAAAAATATAGAAATTTAAATGAACAAAAATACTACCTGAAATTTTTTAAAATTAAAGAAACTAAATTATAAATAAATTAAAGACAAGCAAGGTTAACAGTGTTTAAGCAAAAAGGTTTATGAAACAGTTTAAAAATAAACACTAAATTAAACTGCATGTAAACACAGTATTAATTATTTAAAATTAAATTTAAAGTAAAATTTACTAACGATAATTGGATTAACATTAAAATAAACATTAAAAAAATACATATTTATAACGAATAAATGTTAATTGTCTCATATTTATAGTGTTATGTGTTTTATTTGTGTACATAATTATGTCCTAATTCAATTTCTGCAGTAACCCAACGAGATTGAGAGTCGAACAATTGATTTATTTACAAATGCGTGCTAGCTGTGGACCAAGAAAGGTAAGATAGAATATAACATATAAAACCCTGAGACAAAATTATTTATATCAATAAAATTAAACTAAAGTCATAAAAGGACCGTGGCAATGTTTTACCCTTAGCATACAGCATTAAACATAAAACAGTTTAATCCAAAAGATTAGTGGCCAAAGACTTTCGGTTTATAACTAGTTACTAACTGGGATTTATTAATTTTACCAAAATGGCACTGAAATGGCTTTGTCTTATGCGATACAAACAGTTTACAAAGACGTGTTCAGTGCAGCAAAGCTTCAGGTAAGTTATCTTACTAGGTTAAATTATATTATTTATTTGTAAAAATTAAATATTTTGTGATTCTTAGCTTCTTTCCCTAGTTCTATAAGCAGTTCTTCGTATTGCACTAAGAAATAACTATAACGATGTTCTTAAACTAAGAAGCAGATAAAGAATCTACTATGCAACATTTTCAAACTAAAATCATGTTCAAATTCTATATAAATCGGTAGATGTTCAGTCGTCTGTAAAATTAAACAATAATGGTTTAGTATGCGATGAAAAACAGGGACATCATATATGATTAAAAGACCACGTGGCTAATGAAATTTGGGGTTTTAGCGATTTAATGCTCTAATGTTGCATGCAAGCACCGTTTATTTGACATTTCTACGCATTCACGTTCGTGGTTATTTTACAAATACACGACTGGGTAAAATCTTGGCGTAGTTTTTATTACTAAATAGAAATAGGTACAAATATAAGATAAACACATGTTTTGCTTTAATTTTTATATTTAACGCAACTAAGAGCTAAAATTTGCAAGAAGTATTTCTTATTGCATTAAAATCTTTACACAGCTCTATTTAACTTACCCTATATTTAGCTGACGTAATTAATCCATTTTACAAATAGATCTCCATTTATTTGCTCAATTTATTCTGGAATAAAAGCGCTAGACTCGAGCTCATAATAAAGCTTTGTTATTCTACGGAACAGCACCGGCTTTACAAATTGTAACAAAGGAATGAGATAAATTACCAAAACTGTACCCGTATTCTAAAAATGGAACATTTCAACAACAGGATAACAACATACAATAACAAACTTAACAATATAGAAGCCTGCATGCTTATCGGTTCGATCTTGGTTGAATGTTGTCACTTAAAATCGGCTAGTTATTTAGCTATTTAGCAATACTCCACACTCGGAGCAATACATGGTATCATTCCTACATTATCGAATCTAAAATATATTTTTTCGTACACTAGCATTGAAAGAGCTACTTTGCCGTACAATTTATTAATCAGAAAGTTGCACTTTGCGGTATTCGTACGGCAAAGTAGTATTTTGCGGTATTCGTACGGCAAAGTAGCACTTTGCCGTACGTTTCCTTAGTTACAACACATATAATATTACATTACATTAATATTACTCTACTTATTTGCTATATACGAGGATAAATTTAGTATTCCGTTTTGTATGCTAGTGTACGAAAAAATATTGTACGAAACTCGTATGAAAGTGGCTTTTCCATACTCGTCTCGAAATTCCGGACTCGGCCTAACGGCCTCTTCCGGAAACATCTCACTCGTACTGAAAAGCTCCACTTTCTATACTTGTTACGTAAATTACTATTTTTCTACGACCACCACTAAAAGCAGGCCTTTTAGCGCTAGCTTTTTTCACTAAAAGTGACGTTTTATAATTTAGCGTGTTTAAAGAGATCAGTTGTTTACTTTTAGCACATGTGTTATAAAGTGAAGTGAGGTTATAAAACTAGAATTTCAAACTGGAAGTGAGGTTGTAAAGTTATTCTAGTTACTTCTTGCGTTAGAGGTAAAGTGTTTTTTAAATAATTAAAGCGTTATGTAATGAATAGTCAGAAGTGTGCTCCACAAACATCCACCTGCGCGTCAAGGCCATATCTTTATTATGACATAAATTATAACTGTCATAAATACAAACCTTTGTTAAAAATCGACATTTATGGATTAATAACAGCAAATTTAAGGTCGTAGAAAAAATATTGTATGCAAATTCGCGGTAAAAGTGTTTATGCACGAGACATGTTATGAAACTCAGACTTCGGCTTCAGTTCATAATTTTCATGTCTCGTGCATAAACATCAACTTTTAGCACTTGTTGCATAAATAGCTATAAATGCTAGATACTAATATTTACCTATTTTTACAATATTTTGCACGCACACACAATCTCCATCTTTTTAATAGCTTAGTACATAGTAGGAAATAATTCAATGTTAACATTCATTTGGTATATTTTGAATCGGAGTATTTATCTTCTCGCTTACGTTATAATTTAATACAAACTAGCAAACACTGTTTTTTCGTAATATTATATTTTCATTCTGCTTTAAATGATTCTGTTAAATTCATCATTCCGTCTACTATTCACCAGATATTGTCAGGCACTCATTTTATAGATTTTTGTATGCATATGCTACATGCAATGCGGCTTTTCATACCACCACTTCACGACTTTTTACGTTATATCCTGTTTGGTTCCCTAGCCAGCTCAGTACACTTGAACCTACTTTTAAAATACCTAAACTCGTGGCTATGATACATCACTATCTGCTAAAAACAGAAGCTGGCCTGCTCTTCTAGTATGCTCGGGTGTTGAAATCAACTTCAAACAATACTCACAAGAAAACCCAATTTGCTTACACACATATACTCAGATACATTGATCTTTTAAATACATACACATAAAACAATAAAGAAAATCAAGATTAAAAGAATAAATGGCCATTCCTAAACACAACGAATTTAACTAATAAGAATGTACAATATCTGGGCATTAGATGGTTTCTACATGCATTTACAAGTTAACTAAGATTCAGTCAACTTTTCAATTAATATACCCAGCATGCATTTATTTATATTTAAACAACATTAAGAAGACACAAAAATAACGGGATTTAATCCGGCTTCCTGTAAAATATGCAGCTTCCAGCCATTCGCGCTGTAACCTGATGTACAAGCTGCGGGATGTCACTTGATGTCACGAGTCGAAACAATGGTTTTAGGGCGCCCCCAAAACCGTCACTTATTTCAGACGCCATATGATGCAATTCACTGTTTTCATAGCTTCCAAAAGCTGAAAATCACCAACCTTTAATAACTGCGCATAGGTACGCAAATCCACTGTTTTACACCAGAGGCTGGTTCCACGTTGTTTAAAGAAGTTGAGCCCGCTATAGAAGTCGTGCTCTTTACTGGATTGAGGCCCCTCGTTAGCAGCGTTGTCAGCTTGTGTGTATACTGACTATTATTCAGGGTCCACAGAATTACGTAAGGAGCTGAGTTGAAAACAACGTATTAAAGCACTAAATTTACTTTATTAGCTGCATCACAAATTGCAGCCGTGGGCGCTAGATCAGCTCTATGTCTGCGGTCAGGGGCACTCAAATTGGGTTTCCGTGACAAACACCTCACTTCCGTCATATGGTTAAAAGGACTGAACAAGCAAAAGCGCTACGTGATTCGGGCGGATACATTCTTATTGGCGACTAAGTTGAATCTATTCAAACTCAAATAATTGTAAATTGTAACAATACCAATTTAATATAAGCAAAATCAAAATGTTAACCGCAACTAAATATATTGTAGTAACTAAGTTGGGTATTAGGAGAGAGGTATAATTAAACATAATATACAGTATATTTACATAAGAGAAAATACATAAAAGTTTGAAATGTTAAAATAAATTAAATAGTATCCAATCGTATAAAAGATTGAATAAATTCCCTATTAAAGTGATATTTTAAAAATAATTGATACATGCCTAGTAATGGAGTGTCAGCATCGTAGAATATGGTGTGAATGATGGAAGGAAGTACTGTGAACTTATAAGGGTTCCTCAATTAGCTGTAGCAAAAAACTTCTAAGTACCAGAGAACGTCCTAAAAATGTTAGACTAATACCATCTATAGAAGATTGTAGTGAAATATTTCTGAAAGACAAGATTTATGATAAATAAATTAAACTATATATTACCTAATTAATGATTACCTGAAATAAGCTACGCAGTGATAATTACAAGAGCTGTTAAATTAAAAATTTGCGTAAACTTTCAACGCACACTTTATATTAAAAAAACCAACATAACCGATATTGAGTTTGAACGGAAAAAGTAGTTACAAATAATTCTAGAGCAATTATAAATACGTGTTGCAACTTGAATAAAGAGTTTCATGTTTTAAAAATGATTTACTGAGCTAATATAAAAATTACTAATCAGAACATAATTGGCGCACCGGGTAATTTAACAAAATGAAAAAATATATAACCATTACTATTTGATAATAAGTCAATCTGACATTTAAAAGAGTAAAGATTGGATCACGCTTAAGTAATTTTGATAACAATAAAAGTAGAGTAAAATAATAATTTATGTATCCACAGAAAGATCATTGCATTATAAATGAGAAGTACCAAAGCTTATTAAAATGTTAAATTACATACAATACATTATTTTTTCAAATATGTATTTCGGAACAATATTTTTAATATACCTATAAAACATCTGGTAAAAAATGCTATTTGTTCTTAAAAAAGTTTGTAATTTATGTAAAGACAAATCGATTTAAATGTATTTGTCAAATTCAAATATTGTTTCTACGTTTATAATACATATAGTCAACAGTGGCGGTGCAAGAGCACTTTGGGCCCTAAGCAAATATAAAAATGTGCCCCGCCCCCGTGTAAAAGATTTATATACCTAATGAATTGTATATTTACAATTAGTATACAAAGTAAACGTTTAACAAAAAATAAAATAGCATCCTGTTATAACCAACAGAAAGAGAGTAGATAATGCCAAACATTTAACACATTTTATAACTAGCATATCTAAAAAAAACAAAATATCAATTAAAAATATAACACTAAATAAAATCTTCAAATACAAAGAAAACTGATGAATAAATATCTACCTAGATAACACTAGTAAAATAAAATAACATTCAGGTAAAATCCTAAGAACCCACGTTAGAATAGGTAACAAATACTTAGTATTTATTTGTATCATTAATGTCTGTAAAACGCCGTGAAAATAAATTGATCAGAAATAAAAAATGTATCTTCCTGGCCTTATTGACAGCAAATTCTTCCACAAGATTTTTATGTCCATCGTAGACGATGTTTTTTGCTCAGTTGACAAAACCGAAAGGTCATGTAGCCTATCTCAGCTCATAGAATTTCTTAAATAATGTTTTATTATTTTCAACTTGCAATATGATCTTTCTATTATGGCATGTAGAATCAGAATAAAACCAATGCATAAATAATCTCGCAAACTTGTCAAATCTGGAACACTCATGCTATCATTTAAATCCTCTTTTAGTAAGAAGATAGCGTTCACAAACTGAATGGCGAGATTATTATTGAGGACATAAGAATACTTTTTTTAATCAAATCACATCGGACCTGTTCAGCTTCTTGCATTCTTAAAACGTTTTTCGGTTCTAAAAATTAAAAAATGTTTGTTAGTCTTTCAAAGCTCTCAAATTGAGTCTGTTCACTGATGACTGATAACTGAGAGTGGGGACTGAGGGTGCAGTGCTATCAATCTATATCCAAATGAAGAATAAGCGAATACAGAACTTACCGGGCCCCCCAAAGGGCCCTCTAAGGGCCCGGGCCCCTAAGCAACGCTTATTCCCGCTTATGCATATCACCGCCACTGATAGTCAATAGTAAATACATTAGTAAAACTTGAAATTTAAACATATTTGTAAATTAAAGTGTGTGCTGAAGACACAATCTATGGAGTGGTAGCAGCAGGAGGCTCATAAATGCATTCATCGTTAAACTACAAGAAATTAGCTTAGTGCAAAGTGCTGTGTGTCTGTAAAAGATCCTTTAAAATAATTTTTAATGCATTTATTACGAGTACAGTCCAAATGCTCTTTTCCTACATTTTCATGATCTGGAATTCAAAGTTAATAATTTTTCTGTACAATTTGACTTTTTTATTACTTTTGTAAGTCTAAAATGTGCTTCTAATAACTCCCTTCCTGCAATCTCAGTACCTATACCATGTCCTGACTATTGTTCATAAATAAGTTGTTAATGGAAAAAATAAGCAAAGAACCAAGAAGTGTCCCCTGTAGTACATCGCATTTTATAAAACTTCAATACCTAACTGTTGACACCGTCTATTTTTATGCATGGCTTTCCATTTTATAAGTAATACTTTATTAGTAAATTGATAATTCTTCTTACACCTAGATTATTTTACTTTTTTAACAAATTTTTCATAGCACCTAACATCGAAGATTTCAATAAAGGGCGATAAATAACGGTGCCATTAGTTTACAATTAGCAAAGAGCATATAATTATATGCATATAATTATATGCTCTTTGCTATTAGCTTCGTTTTAAAAATATTTTTACTTAAGAGAGCTATATCACTTCTATCAAAAGTAAAATTGTTTTTCTGAAAGCAAATAAGATTAATTTAAAAATGTATTATGTCTTTGCTTGCGACTTAATTAATTATATTTGATACAAGACATGGGGTGGCAGTTAAATAGAAATTAATACACTGGCACCATATTCAAATCGAGGTTTTACAAAGGATAACTTAAAACGATTTAAACAAACACCTATCTCAAAAATTTTATTCAAATACCTTAAGTAATTTTAAGCAAATAATAATAAAATATGGTTTATTAACAATTAATGCAAAGAATTATAAATTTACTGAAAATGCACTTCTTTTTATACTTTTATTTTTGTCGAGTCGTACCTATAAGATTATTTACCTAAAGTGACTCAAAGAAAAAATAACTGAATTTCATATATACATAATAATATGCAAATTATTGTCGCAGTTATACAGCGTACCACCCCCTATCATACCATTTCTAGACAATACGGCCACTTCTTTCAAGTGAATTAAAATAGTTGATAGTTATAAAAATAAGGTAGAAATTACATTAATACCTCTTTTTATTAAAATAAGCTACTAAAATATAGAAAATAGTCCAACACGGTTACTCTTTTTTCGTAAATATCATAAATCCTTGTAAAGATCAATAGCAAATGCTAATTATTTTTAATTAATAAGCTTCATATCGTTTGTTTGTCCTTTGTAATCCCGCCTGTGTTTTCTGGTTTCAAATTACCAAATAAAATAGCTATAGGCAACAGGTGGCTGATATGTGTAGTGTTGGCTGCCTACGTGCACCCTACGTTTTATTTGGAACTTTATTAACCGTGTAATTGTATGTATCCTGCATAACTATACAGGGTAATTCATTAGTATGGTTATTAAATTACGAGGGATGCTCAATGTATTCTCAGAGCCTAACATAATAAAACAAACAAGACGCTTGAATCAACATTTATTTTTCAACGTAATCACCCTGAACAGCAATATAATTTTCCAAACGATGTTCAATCACAGGAATTCGCTGCAAGCAGGGATTTTATTCAAGCGTCACCAATATTGAACTACCACTTTGAGGTGCATCTTTTGAAGATTCTTTTCCATGCTTAAACTCTGTTGACCACTATTTGACCGTATGGTAAGAAAGGGCAGACTCACCTTATGTAAATACCAGTAGATTTCAAGAGGCGTCATTCCTTTTGAACAAATAATTATTTACTGCACGAATTTCACAATTTTCCGGTACCTGACTTTGCTTTACAAAACAATCAAGAGCACAGCAACCAACAAACGGTAACCATTAAATTTTGACGGGTGTTGCTAAAAAAGACTGTTGTGTCAAATGGCTGCAATTGTTTTTTAAAATTACTAAGCCTTCTATGTTAGGCCACAAACACATTGATCACTCCTTCTCAATGAGTTTATACTGCCCTCAGTAGAAGCACTAAAAATTAGTTGGTCACGGAAAAATAGTATATTACTTACAAGGGATGTAGGTAAGATTAACACTACCGAGGACCGTTTGATGCCTAAGTGAGCGCAGCGAACGAGGGCAGCAAGGTGCGAAGTAGTGTAAATCTTCCTACATCCTGTGTAAAGTACATAATTTTTTTCAGTGCCAATATTTCCTTCGGAAGTCTGGAGTTCAAATCCCAGATCGATGCCTGGCGGGCGGCCTACCCAGTCGCTTTAAATAATTGGGAACCTGCGTTCGAAAGAACAAGGGGTAATAATGCGGTTGTCTAATGCGTGGTGCTCACCACATCACCACGTGTCATGAATTTGACACGCGACAGCCGGGTGTGAGAGCGAGGATACGGAAGCTCTAACCTTCCGCCTTGCAGGCCAAGCTCCTTCATGGGGTGTTAGTGCCTCACCACAATATTTCCTTATGTAAAATAAATGGTAATAGCGTAAAGTTATTACATTTTCTAAGTTATAGTAACCTATTTCGGAGCTTGCAGCGTTGTTGTAATGCTGTGACGTTTTGTTTGACAGTTATAAACGCACTCTAAAAAATTCGTGAATATATTGCATTCGCAATCTTTCTGGATGAGGGTTGGCCATGGAATTTAGACAGTTTTGGCAGTGTGATTGGTGTTTAAGGAGTTGAATTGTGACTTTAATATTTGACGTTCGATAATTCTATCTTAAGGTTATGTTTTCTATCATTTATCGTTTGCGCTGTTGCAAGCGCTTCCTCTGTATCTTAACGCAAAAGATTGTGTAAATCTAATAACAACATGTTTTTTACAAGTAGCAGAAAATTGTTAGAATTTTAATTGTCTTCCTCTGTGTTTCAGCGTATTTTTCGATGATATTGGCAACACGTCTTTTATTTTCATGTTATAGTAGGTAGCTCGGTTAATCTCTTCTTTACAATAAGCTCCTAAACGAGCTGAAGGAGAAACATGAAGTTAAGCTACTGTTCCGTAGAGTACCTGAAAAATGGGATAATTTCAACCATGCACAGAGAATAAAATATGAACTACCGCACTATGCTGTGCTTTGTTTCGACTGCAATTTCGCTGCATCCACTCAAGGGGTTTGATCTTCTTCAATTTTCTTGTTCACTGGGCATTGCTATATGATTGCTCCGACGTTCCCGTGGTAGTGTACAGGTATAATAGACGTCTCTGTTGCTTAAATAACTCTTTCTGGCTACTTACGTCTAAATTATTGATGACTGCCTTTTTGGCTTGTTTGGCGGCCTTTTTTGTTTGCCACGTTTGCAATAACTGCGTTTTTGCTCTTGAATATTTACTGAAATTTTGAACCGAAATGATAGCATTTTTTATTCCACTTCCATTACTTCACTAAGAGATTCTGACTCCGATTCTGACTGTGATTCAGAATCAGATTCTGCCAGTGAAATAATGATGGGAGGAATATTTTCAAACGAAAGGTTACCCATATGTTTTGTCCAGTCTGCTGAAATAAGTTCCTCACAAAGCTTACAATAATGCACAGAATGATAAGGAGCGTTGTCCATAACTACCACACATTTACCTTTAATCTTAGCTAACGCAAGAATAAGCTGCTTAATTACCCAATTTTGAAATACAGTTGCGGCCATGGTCTTGTGGTAATCTTTGCCGTTGTTTTTTTAATCCAATAAAAAATGGCATCCTTCCAAAAACCCAAATTTAGCATGCAAAATTGTGAATCGCATTCCCTTCCCCCTGAATTTAGATGGATTACTTTTATTATCATCTTCGTGAACCCAGCGACGAATCATAGATCCATTTTGGTAGATCCACGTACACGAAGATGATATTTTCATCGGAATTTTTAAAATGTAGATTTTTCGCAAGAAATTTCGTATAGCAATGTTCTCCCTCCCGTAAATCCACACTGTTGCTTAACATCAACCAATAAATCACTTACTGTAAAAAACCTATTTTCGGAATTATATTACCAAATCAATTGTTGCAAGTCCTTCCTAAAAAATTATTTTGATATGAACTACATTTAGAGCGTACACCAACGACAGAAAATTGCAACTCTTTAGGCTGTTGTTTTATAATAATTTCTGTTGTCGACCTCCCAAACTAAAAATTAATGCGTTATTAGGTTTACCAGACAGTCATCGTAGGGTTTCAAAACATTTTTTAATGTGCACTTTGGTTTCTTTTATATCGTTTTGGGCATCTTCTTGCTGCGTTAATTCAACTTGAATTCAAATTGACACGAGCTTGACATGAACTACCGAGATCTTTTTAAAATCGCTAAATTTAGATTTGACAGCACCGTAAAACGTTGTTTTTAACATGGTGTAACGAATACAAGGTGTAACGTTCCGCAGAATGTGGGCGGACCTCAAATTCAACCAATAGGACATGGGCCCACAAATGGCAGGATTGGTAGTACTGAAGTGTATTATTGAAGACGCTGTCGATGTCAAATTCGAGGTTAGGTTTTGCGTCAGTTGGTGTCAGACTGACGAAAAACCTAACCTGCCAATCTCGAATTTGACATCGACTGACAGTGCCAGCAACAATATACGAACGAGTCCATGGTTACACCATGATCGCGGCCATAATAGATTTCCTGTGTAGGTCCATGGGGGATTGGTTGACATCTCGCCTCTACTTTCTGAATAACTGCGCATCTCCGGAAACGTTTCACCTTGTATTCTTTACACCATGGTTTTTAATAACAGGAAAACCTAAAGGAAACAAAAAAATAAAAAAAGTAACTTGATAAAAATCATGGCCAACCCTTATCCAGAAAGATCGCGAATGCAATATACAATTGCGAGTGTTTTGTGAGCTACATCCCTCAAATCAAACAGTGTAAGGATCACTTGCAAGGAAGGTAGTGAAAGACTTGTTTAATTAACTCATAGCTTATGTGTCCAAATGAAATGGTGCAAACTGATGTTTCTGAAACATGAGAGTGGAAACTGTTGGTTATCGAAAGTGCATGTAACAGGACATGCTCTGTTTCATGATAGTTGTTTCGGTATTTGTTGAGTTGATGCTTATTAATAGTGGTTAGTAGTCTGAGGACGGAAAAGTTTGGCTGGCTTGTTCTTGAAAATTCTTTAAACTTCTCAGAATGTTGCAGCTGTTCCCTATCAATAACAGAAGTACTATCTTGAAAACGGATTAGATTGACAAGAGGCCTCCAAAATCGTCTTTTTTTCTTAATCCATTATTCCGACGGTTTATCCACCATAACAAAATTACATGCTAATCGGAACACATATTTGTATACTACAATGTCAAATCGGCGAAACAATTCAATGTAACAAGTTTCACTGGTGTGAATAGTATAAGAAACAAAGCTTCATGTGGTTCGTTTCAGATACAAGTTTCACGAAATTTGTTTCTCCAGTGTGTCACTGGCCTAAAAGTATATTAATCTAATGCACAAAATGTGATTGAAATAACTCAACAATTGTTTTTTTGCTCCTGCATTTTATTTAAATTTGGTCTTGTTGCAACCATCTGTGCGAACTTTGTTGATAGAGGTTCATTCCAGCGACCCTTAATGAGTTTAAGCAAGTAAATGTGATAATTGTAATATACCTGTACTGTGATATTTACCCGGAATTATATGATCTTTATGCCAGTATACAGGTTGAGTTTAGTTACTGTTGATTACTTTTGTTTGGAGCTATCTTTCAGGTGTTGGGCATTGAGTTTAAAAATTCTCGTTAGAACACCGGGGTGCATTCGCCGTTATTTCAAAATTTGTTGGCGCCTTAGGCATTTATTTAATTATTGTTCTACCGTTTCATTCTTAAAGAGCTACACGCCTCCGATCGCTGAGCTGGCGGCCGGTGTGTACCTAATTTTGTTTTCTTTGGAAAAGAGCCCAAAAAATTATGTAATAATTAATTAACAAAATGGAGCCGCAACGACTGGGGCCTGTGTTTTCTAAGTGTGCTTTGGCATTTCCAAATTTTGTTATTTTGTAATATCCGACCCTTCTCATAAGGGTTGTTAAACTCTACGCTCGTCGGGTAGCTCAAAGTCGTAGGGGGTTCCCCTCAGATATATGATAATTTAGCATACAAAAACACCATCGGAATACATTTAAACAGTTTACTATGTTTACCTACGATACATTTCAGTAATAGATATTTCCAAAGTTCATTTACACAAGAAATAACAATAAACCCGTGTGGACTGCTGGAGCTGATAGCCGGCGTCCTTATTTGCACGGAGCACCAGGCGTTGCACGTGCGGTTGATAATGGTCCTTGCGCAGTAGCTGGAATCAAAACAGAGTTAAACGGTCTGCTAATTATACAGTAAATCATATCACGGCTCTAGAGATTTTACTGATAGTGCAGGGGGTGAAGCCCGCCTCTAAATTCATTTAGGGGTGTTCGGAGACGTTTAAGCTAGAAAGGCCGCATTGCGTTAACAAATATGATTTTAATTTCAGAGTCCGAGCGCCGACCAAATATTGCCGCTTTTCCTCCAAAGCGGGCCGGGGAAATCTCGCGCTCTCGGACTATATTACGACTGGCAAATTTAAATTACAACGACTGCTAACTTTGAGCACGGACGGTTTCAAATATGAATCAAAATACAAGTCTAAAGCTTGAGTGCGGGCTGTTTTGATTACGTCTGGAGATTATAATGAATGCTAGTTTAAAGTTCAGGTGCGGATTATTTTAATTCTGAATTGAAATTAACAGGAATACAAATTTACAGGTCGGATGCGGGTTATTTTAATTAGGGCCGTATATTTCGGCTGGGGAGAATTGATGACATCTAGATATTTATTTTGACAAGCCACTAGGTCAAACCACGATAAACAGAGGACAGTCAGGCGGGTTTTCACCACTGAGTCGAATTCTGTTTAGTGGCGACTGCGAGATGTTTCCCAAAATAATTCACTAGGTCAAATCTACTCTCGGGGAAGTTAACTAATTAATAAGTTATTGACATCCAGGCGGATTTTCACCACTGGGTCGAAACAACCTATTATCTAGCTTGCTAAGTTCGGTCGGGCGGAAACTCCTGAAGGGAGCTGGTGCTAGCAGGAAAAATCTCCCTTTAGTCGAACGGGACGGTCAGGATTGGGGATCTGGAACTGGGGAAATCGGTCTGGAAGGTCTCGGAGTCGGAAGGGAAAGTCTCGTGGAATCTCTTCGAAAATCTCCTCTGCAACCGGTTTTATAGGTCTTGCAAAGTTTCTAGGAGGGGAGGAACGGCGCGCGTCTTGCCTTTGTTCGCGCTGTTGTCACGGGCGGAATTGTCTTATCTTACTGGAACACACCGAATTCTTGATAACGCGAAAGGTCGGCGACGTTTAAATTTGCAAATATTATTCAATATTAAATTACTCAAATTGAAACGGGAGCTAGCGTTACCTTTTGAATTAATGGCCGTAACTAACTAAACTTTGTTTTTGCAATCAGATTGTTAGGGTGTACTGTTTTTATTGAGACATTTATTGATACTGTTGCATTGTCAGATTTTAATATGTTCTGCTATTTATGCATGCTAGCTTAAGTGGTACAGAATTTTTAACTATCTATATTTATTCATGCGCATGTCGCTGGAAACTATTGCGTGCGTTACAAAATTTAAACTTTGGGAGTTGATTTCAATAACGTTTTATTGTTGAAGTAAGGTTTGCTGGTGGGTTCAAGTGCGTTTGAATTGTGCTGTATTCCCGTTTGTAGTAGCCAAGTTTTTGACAACTCAGATTTTTGATTGTGGAGGTTTTTCACCTCTGTTGGTGATTTGGATTTTCGCCCCTGTTATTGATTGGTATTTTTGATGGCTGCTAATTATTTTGGTTTATTGTGCGTTTGTTTTGGTGAATTCTCTGCGAGATCAGCTTCCGATGTGGCCGTTGGTAGCCAGTTAGTGTATACATTTTGCAGTGTGTTGTTGTGTTTTCCAAGATAATTTCCCAAGTTCTTTTGGAGCCTCGCTAGCTGCTAAGACTTTAATGTTCCATTTTTTGTACCATAAATAGTCCGAAAAATCTAATATTTGACATCAGTATGAAATAAAACTTATTTATGGTACAAAAATGGAACATTAAAGTCCTAGTACTTTAAAGTAAAATATTAAAGTTCAAGTACTTTAAAGTAAAATATTAAAGTTCAAGTACTTTAAAATTATACGTGAGTTGTTGACATGAAATTTAAAATTATTTACAACTTTTTATTTAAAATTCGTTAAACTTGCAGTATGAAATAAACCGTTGTATTCACCACGAACGAAAAGTGTTTTTATTTGTTCCTCACTTGTAAACATCAATTTATCAAGTCACTGTATTCACCTTGAAAATGTTTCTTAACTGGCTAGCCAGTAAATTTTTTACTGGCTAGCCAGTTATATTTTACAAGCGTGCTCATAGATAAATGATAGCGTGCAAAGCCAGAGTTGTCTTCCTTAGTATGTGTCATATTGATTAATTTAGTTGCTTGTCAGTTTGACATTTTGAATAAATGGTGAATTTGTAGTTAATTACACGTGAGGAACAAATAAAACATTCAACAATACACGCCAGGTAACCATTTTTACTGGCTCAAGGATATGACAGGCTCGCCTAAAGGCTCGGCAGTCATCCCAACCCTATCGCCAGTAAAACCTGTTTTACCTGGCTTGTAATGTTATAGTATTTAACATTACAAGCCAGGTAAAACAGTTTTTACTGGCGATAGGATTGGGATGACTGGCGAGCCGTTAGGCGAGCCTGTCATATCCTTGAGCCAGTAAAAATGGTTACCTGGTGTGTTTTGTTGAATATTTTATTTGTTTCTCACTTGTAAATAACTAGAAATTTACCATTTTTTTAAAATGTCAAACTGACAAGCAACTAAATTCATCAATATGACACATACTAAGGAAGACAACTCTGGCTTTGCATGCTATCATTTATCTATGAGCACGCTTGTAAAATATAACTGGCTAGCCAGTAAAAAATTTACTGGCTAGCCAGTTAAGAAACATTTTCAAGGTGAATACAGTGACTTGATAAATTGATGTTTACAAGTGAGGAACAAATAAAATACTATTAAAGGTCCTCGCAATGTAAAATACAATAAACTACTAAAAATTACATTGACAGCCTGATAAAGTGGCCAAATGTTCTCTAAATGGTGGAGAGAAATATTTTAATACCCTTACAATTCTATACAACTTCTCAAAGTTTGTCAGTCAAATTTCGGGACAGTCTATCACGAGAGGACATGGAGATGCTTGAAAAGAAAAGAAGTACGGATAACTATGAAATGGACAAAAATTGATAAGGTTAAAATAAAACCTACGCTACCTGACCATATAACACTCTTTGCTTGGGATTAAGATTTAAGGAAATTAATTACACACAAGGAAATATTGGAACAAAGTATAGAGAGGCAAATGGTGTGCAAGATGGAATACGTAGATGAAACTATATTGAAACTATGTTATCATAGGGTGGTACATACATTTTATTTAATTTTGGTTTTTAAAGTGGACAATATCCAAGCAATCAGTATTTTGGCTACAAACTACTGCCTCATCGTTGTGCTGGCGCTGTGAATTTTTGGTGTTTTGTGGTTTCTATGCAAATGTTGGTGCTGCTATACTACATGGTAGGGGCTTGTTATACTGCAACTTTATAGGTCCTAGGGCTATAATAGCTATTTAAGTAACAAAGAATGTAAGGAGCTATTAACATTTGAGGTAGCAAGTACAAGCCAAGGCCGAAAATGTTAATAGGCGATACATTCCGAGTTATCTTATTGTTACCATTTATCTTCTAGGAATCTAGGCTATTAAAAATTATACGCCGCTTCTTGTTTTAAGCATTTATTTACAACAATTTAACTTAACGATTTACAAAAACACAAGAACTATTTATGCGGAACATTTATTATTTATACACTAACAGGAACTATTTCTAACAACAAATACACGTTATTTATTTGCATACGACTTCAACATGAATGATTTATATGGCTAGATTTATTTACACACGAGTTATTTATATGGCAGTTTCGCGCATTTCAAGCTAGATTCGGACTGCTCGCCTTCCCGCAGTGCTGGCTTATATATTGCCGGATAATTCCTTCTCTAAACTTCGGGGTCTCACTCGATTCTTCTAGCAAATGCTGACGTATCGCGGGCATTAATCACCGAGGTCGTTCTCGAATGATCTGGAAGCTGACTTATCTGTCTGCACGCGATCCGCCTCGAAGGTCGTTACACTGCCCCCGCCTTAGGTCGTTCTGTCCCACAACGAGTTGCAACGGGTGCCTGTCCTCTCGCTCTTGTGGGGGTTCGCTGGCGGTATTTGCAGGCGGTGCCCTTCTTGCACACGGACTGGCTGAAGAAGTAGCAGTCCACCGTGGGCTCAATGCTTCGCAACGGGCTGTAACAGCAGACCTCGATCTGGATGCCGGTCCGGTCGAAGACTACTTCCAGCATGCTGCGTACAACCCTCCAGTTCAACAAATCCAGGCAGCATCCTAATTTCGGCACCGCTAGCCGGGTTTCGCCGTTCTTCATCATCTGCTCCTTAAGGTCCAAAAGAGCAGACCAGAGCTCCTGGTAACTAGGTTCTTCGTACGACAACCTTTTCGTCACCAGGTAATAAATGAAGCTATTGGCTTCCTTCAGTCGCAAAGTTCTGCCAACCTGAGGTGCCAGCTCTCGCAGCTGGTCTAACCGGCCACACTTTTCCCGGAAGGCAACGGCGATCCCCCTAGACATCCGGAGGTCCTGGGCGACGCAGTGTGCCAGGAAATACCGGCGCAGCATGTCGAACAGGTCACGCTGCACCTCTATAGTGACCCCAACTCGTGCGGTCTTCGTACCCCCATAAGCGGCCATAAACTCCTGGAAGGAGGTACCTCCGGTCCCTACTTGTCTCAGGGGTTGCTCCGTGACATCCTCCACCTCCTCGTTGGTTCCGGAATATGGGGCCTTTAGCATAGGTGGTACACACAAGAAAGTGATATGTCTGATATTGTTTCGAATTTATAAAAAAAACATTCAGCGGCAGGTTTTGGAGGTTATTTTTAGATTTTTGTAGGTTAAGTTGAGTTGATTATTATTGGGTTCCAGTAAAAAGCTAAACTTTACTTGTTAATTTTTACTTTATTACTTGTCGTTGAAAGCGGAAACAGATTAGTCGCCCGAAACAATCATATTTTAATATCAGACATAATAATTTTCATTGCTTGCTTACTTGACGCCACTTTGAGAGCGAACCCGTGGGCGAATTGGCTGATTTTGGTGTCAATCGATTCAGGGTGACGCAAGTAAGCCAGTAGTAGGGTTTCAAATTTTTATAAGTGCCTTTTTTATGTGGATTTTTTTGTTGATAGCTAACCTCAAAATTAACTCGACACACAAAACGGATAGCTCTTGCACAAATTGCGTTAAATGAATTATTTCGCGCCCAATTTGGGTGCAGAACGCTAGTTTTTAATATTGTAGTGTGACGAAGTACCCAAAATATATCAATATAGAGCATTACAAATGATATAAATCTAGTACATTTAGATATAAAATAAGTAGGTGATTTTTATTGCTTCTGTAATTGTTTAAATTGCTATCTTTGAATTGCTGCGTTCGGTAAAGGTAACAATTATTTAAAATTCCCACATGCTGGGTGGTTGGTCATATCTCTGAACATAGGCAATTTACATGGCTTATCACGGTTATGCATATTCCAGCTCACCATTTTTATGGAATAAAATGGTAAGTGTAATAAATTAAAGAAAATAATTTTCCGCGTCGTTTAGTATTAAACACGTATTGAATAATGTTAATTGTGCATAAAAATATTAATTTTAAAATTTAGATATTCCCCTCACTTATATTTGAGAATATCTAAATTTTAAAATTAATATTTTTATGCACAATTAACATTATCAAATAAGTTTTTAATACTAAGCGAGACGGAAAATTATTCTCTTTAATTTAGTATCACTACCATTTTTTTTTATAAAACTGGTAAGAAGGAATATGCATAACCGTGATAAGCCATGTAAATTGCTTATGTTCAGAGGTATGACGAACCACCCGGTAATTGTATATTAATATATTACGAAAAGTGGTTAAACCCAATTTGACTTGTGACATTTTACTCCATTTCAAATAAAAATCTTTTTGGTAGACGGTCATAGCACAACCATAACTACCATGCCGCAGTTCGTAGGACGTTTATTAGAAATCTCCATAAAGTAACAGCACAGTTTTATGACATTTAACGCTTCGAAGTTTCTAACCTCAAAGAATTCAAATTTTGGTATTTTTGATAAACAGTATTGTTTCTTTTTGTAATAATTGTTAATTGCAGAAATGAGTTGTCGAAAGGTTGCTGGAGCAACCCATGTACCAAAACTCATAGCACCGGACTGGACTCTGCAGTTCGATTTTGAATACAGTGCTTATCTGCGGACACTGCTCAGTAAACACATTGTGCAGGAATCTATGCAGAACTACGAAGACGCCATAGATGAACAGTTGTCATACCAAGCAGATTTGTTGAGGAGAACCAAGCAAGAAGATTTAAAGATAGAAAATGAAATTGTTGACCTAAAAATGAAAAGTGATATGGAAAAGATGTATTCCAAACTGGGGCAAGTTTCCACAAATGTAGATCAGTTGATAAGAGATTATAACGTGGAAAACACTTTAGCCACGTATATTGATTCTTGTGAAGAAGCGAGTAACAGGTTATACTTTGTGAATGTCAAACCCTTCAAAACGCAAGACGATTATGATACATTTTCGCTATTCAATAAGTGTTGTTATATGCTCTCTCTGTATTTTAATGTTTATTATGCATATATTTAATTAAGTACCTTAAAACGTCATGTGATGGCGCCGGACGCGGTAAACGTGTGTCCGGGTTGCTCCCAAAAAATTAAAGGTAGTGAATGGTCAATAAAGTGTAACGGAAATTGTGAAAAGTGGCTACATAAGAAATGTACCGGGCTATCAAAAGAAGAATTTGCGAGACACGAGAAAGGTGAAACTGAAGAGAAATTTGTATGTAAACATTGTGTAGTTCAGAGTGAGGTTATAAAATCCACAGAAATAAAAAAAATAGTAGAGAAAAGGGATGATTTTATACGGAATACGGATGGTAAAATAGATATAAAACTTATTATGAATAAACCAAATGTTGGATTAAAAGATATAGGTGAAATAATGACACAAATGTATGATGTCATTCTAAAACAAAGTGAAAAAATAGAAGAATTGGGAAAAGAAGTGAAAGAATTAAAAGAAGAGATGAAAATAACTGAATTAGAAAAAAAGAAGAATAATCAAACTAATTACGCCAGTATTATAAAAAAGAAGAGCAATGAAGAACTTTTAATAATAAAAGCAAAAAAAGAAGAAGACCCAAAAAAAATTACAGAAGAGGTAAAAAGTAAAATTAATCCAACGGAGTTAAATATTGGTGTAAACAGCATTAAAAGTATGAATAAAGGTAGAATTGGAATATTTTGTGAAAGCAAGAAGGACGTACAAACATTAAAGAATGAAGTGGAAGAAAAAATGGGAAGGCAATATAGTGTGACAGTATCAGAGAAAAAGAATCCTAGAATTAAACTGGTGGGAATAGAGGAGAAAATAAATGAAGAAGAACTGAAGGAGTGTATAATTAAACAGAATCCACATATATGTGAAAAAAATGCAACAATAGTAATGAAAGCAATATACAAAGGAAAGGTGGGATACACCACAATATTAGAAATTGATACACAAACGTATGAAAAAATAAAGAGAGAAGGAAGAAGGTTGCGTATTGGATGGTTGGTTTGTCCTGTATATGAAAATGTAAGCATTATGAGGTGCTATAATTGCTGTGGATTTTATCATAAGGCCGAACAATGCAAAAATAGACCAGCATGTGGAAAGTGTGGAGATGAGCATCTAACTAAAAATTGTGAAAATGAAAATATTAAGTGTATAAACTGTAGCATGGCCCGTGAAAGACTCAATCTACACCTAGATGTGAAACATACAGCTTATGATATAGAATGCAGTGTGTTTAAAAAGAAAGTTCAACAGGAAAGAAACAAATACCAATATGAAAATAGTGAATAGCAACTACAGAAGAAAGAAAGGAAGGAAGAATACATCTATGTACAAAATGCTCAGAGCATGATAGCACATTTTGATGAATACGATCATTTTATAACTAGTAAGAAGCCAGCAATAGTATGCTTTACTGAGATGCATCTGACAGAAGAAATAAACGATTCTGAAATTAAAATAAAAGACTATAATAGTGTAAGGCTGGATTCCACAAGCCGCTATACAGGAGGAGTACAAATTTATATTAGAAGTGAAATAAACTATTGTGTAGTTAAAGAATATGTGGAACAAATGAATTATTGGTGTGTTTTTGTCAAAGTGAATATAGGTAAGGAAACTTTTAATATAGGATGTCTATATCACTCGCCAAGTGGTTCGGATGCAAGTTTTTTGGAATTTTTTGAACACATATGTGACCAATTTTTAGTTATACAAAAACAAAATGTTATTGTGCTTGGTGATTTTAATATAAATATGGATAAGAGTTGTACATATTCGAATCGGTTAAAAAAATGTTTGAATAACTATGGACTAAAACAGCATGTTTTAGAACCTACACATATGGCACATAATGGACAGGAATCGCTTATAGATTTGGTTATAAGTAACCACAGTACAATAAACTGTGCTGTAATGAAACAACCAGTATTCAATAACCACTCATTGATTAGAATAGGTACTATAAACGCTAAAAGTAAGGAAAACAGTAACAAGCTTAGTTGTCGAAAAAAAATTGGAAATGTAAATAGTTTTAAAAATTTAGTGAGTAGTATGTATTATAATTATAAACTGAATGATTTAGACAGTAGGTATAATTTGTTTTATAATAATATTCTTAGTATAATAGACAAAGTAGCACCAAAAATTAGTATTAGTATAAAGGGTAAGTGCAAACCATGGTTTACCCTAGATCTAGTGATTAAAATAAAGACAAGAGAGCTAAAATATAAGAGATTTGCATTTACAAGAGAGAAAGAAGACTGGGAAGAATATCGATCATACAGGAATGTAGTTGTAGCTGAAATGAGAAACGCTAAACGAGAATATTATGAACTAGCAGTAGATCAAAATAAACATGATCCGAAATTAATGTGGAAAACGCTAAAGAGTATAGTTTCTAATAAGCATATAGAAACTTATAAACAAATAGAATTTAATGGTACTCTTTATAAGGATATGACTGAAATTGCACAAAAATTTAATAACTACTTTGTTGACAGTATTAATGAAATTACACTAAGCATACCAGTGAGGTATGATGCTTTAGAAATGATAAATAGAATCGCCAGGAATTTACATTAATAATTGTGGAAGAAATAAGAAAAGTAATCTTTACTCTACCTAATAAAGGAAGTCCTGATGAAGTTACAATAGAAATTTTTAAAATAGTATTTGATGAAGTGTCAAACCCCCTAATAAATTTAATTAATAGTTCACTGGAAAGTGGTGTGGTCCCAAAAAATCTTAAAAAGACCACAATAATACCTCTGAGAAAAGTACTCAACACTCAAAAAGCAGAGCAATTTAGACCTGTCAACACGCCTCCTGCCACAGCAAAAATATTAGAAAAAATAGTTTATAAACAATTATTAAATTACGTAGTATTGAATGATATCCTTACCAAATATCAATCGGGGTTTAGACAAAATTATAGTTGTGAAGCTGCGTTTCAATACATATTGAATGACTGGATGAACAATAATGATAATGATCTGGTCACCGTTACTGTATTTTTGGACTTCAAAAGAGCTTTCGAGACAATAGATAGAGACAGACTGATAAATAAATTGGAAAATTATGGAATTGGTGGCACAGTACTGCGTTGGTTTAAGGATTATCTGTCAAATAGACAACAGAATGTTAGATGTGGAGAAATACAGTCGGAGTATGTACAAGTGAACTGTGGAGTACCTCAAGGAAGCATCCTAGGACCTCTACTGTTCATATTGTATATAAATGACATAGATAATGTAATCAAACATTGCAAGTTTCACCTCTTTGCAGACGATACTATCTTATACATTGCGGGCACGAATGCAAAGGAAGTACAAGGCAAACTTAATAAAGATCTGGAAAATATAACTAAATGGTTAGAATCAAACAAATTAAAACTTAATACTGACAAAACTAAGGCAATGATGATAGGCAAAGAAGCACAAAAAACAGAATGGAAAAATGAGGACTTCAGCATAACAATTGAAGATGTACATATAGAAATAGTAAATTCTTTCAAATATCTAGGTATAATAGTAGATGATAAGTTAATTTTTGGTGAACATATAGATTATACGTGTAAGAAAATATCAAAAAAGTTAGGGGTACTTAATAGATCTAGCGATTTTTTAAGTAGATGGGCAAGAGAGGCAGTATATAATTGTATAATTCTACCTCATTTCCATTATGCCGGCACAATACTGTACTTGGCTAGGAGAGGGGATATAGATAGACTGCAATTATTGCAAAATCATGCAATGCGAGTTATATTGAAGTGCAATAAATATACAAGCATAGATTTTATGTTGAAATCATTAAATTGGATTCATGTTAATAAATTTTGTGAAATGAAAGCTCTTATTTTCATTCATAAGGTTAAATGCGGCTTAATGCCGGTATATTTTGATACTGTAATACAAGAATTTCATCAGTTTCATGAATATGATACAAGAAATAAAAGAAACTTTGTACTACAACATAAAAAATATAAAAAAAGCCAAAATTCAATATTCTTTAAAGCATTGATAGAATATAATAAGTTACCGCTTGCAGTTAAAAATAGTACGAATGTAAATATGTTCAAATTAAAATTAAGGGAAATATTTTTACAATAGCATAATTATAATAGGTGTTAAAAATGAACTGTTTATTTACTTTATTTTTTTTGTGTTGGATGTTTGTATAGCAAGTTTGCTAAATAAAGTTTACATTATTATTATAAATAACTACGTTATGATTTTCCAATTTTGTATTTTATACATATATAATTGTGAAATGCTAATTATTCCTACAATGACGTATTTCTAACTTGTTTGTTCTAAATTCGTTTCAAAACATAATATCTTAATGGTTATTGCTTCTAGCTAAATTGTTATCTTTTATTAATTTATGAAATAGCATCAAAAGCTGCCGCTATTGTGATCAGTATAAAATTCCTCGAAATTACTTGTTTTGAACATTGCACACGCCGTATTTTTGTCACTATGATAACAAACAAGCGAACGTATAAAGTGGGAACAGTTACCATTCTTTGGTCATTCTTTACTTTAACTTTGTACAATATTCTTTACTTCATCACTGTATTATCGAGTACATTCTTAATCCGACTCATTGTATTCTTTAAACTGTGTTTCTAAAATATTGTGAAGAATCATTTATTAAATTCATATTATAATTTTTACAAGTTCTTTTCGTATTATTCCCGCTCATTGCCAAACCTCGGCGATCATTCAATATTCTACCTGACAGTGTACTGATGCCATAAAAAAGTTAAAAACTGCTATTGGTAACACCGAGACTACTCGAATCTTAGGCGAGCGTTTAAAGAAATATGTGGAACTGCGAAATTCTATCGAAGAAAAACTAAAATTGGTGTCTGATAAACAGTCTGATATAAATTTGCTTGTGTTGAAAACTGCATCGGATAGATTTGCAGATTTTGAAGAAAATAATGTAGAATAGATATTATTTGTTTGTAGGCTAAGTTATTCTTGAAATAAGAAATTGTAATTATATTTTGTACATTAGTAAATGCATTTTTGTTGTGAATTATGTGGAGCCTCATTTATTAGAACTTTAAAGATAAAAAATGCATGCTCAGAAGTATGCATAACTATTTTCTTCAAAAAATGCCTTGAAATTGTACTGTATTTTTGAATTCCAATCAAAGACAAAGGAATTATAAATTAGCATTTGCACATGTTCTG
Source organism: Agriotes lineatus (assembly GCA_940337035.1). Taxonomy (NCBI): domain Eukaryota; kingdom Metazoa; phylum Arthropoda; class Insecta; order Coleoptera; family Elateridae; genus Agriotes; species Agriotes lineatus. The sequence continues at coordinate 42,679 of CALNHX010003887.1, read as the reverse complement.
TATTTTAACATGTACAAATAGTACTAATTAAAAAAACTGAAGACCATGTACCTAATTTAAGCAATTATGGTAGTCTTTATATCAAGTCTTGCAGTAACTTGCGTTTGTTGAAGTTTTGAACACAAATGTTTGCGAAAATAGTAGTTTTTTGGTACATTTAAATCATCTATTTGCAAATCACGGACATAAGATTGCAACTCAAAGCACTTTATTTTGCACTGTCTGGAGCCGTTTCAATGTGTTGCACCAGATTGGGCATGCATAGGTAAGTATTGGTTGGAGAATTGCTTTGTAGATGACAACACACTCAGCTCTTAGGTGGGATTTGCTGTTTTTTAGTGGATATAATACTGCTAATCTGGTGTGGCACTCCTTGAGTTTTATATTTATGTTGTACCTCCAGTTAAGTTTAGCATCTAAGTAAATGCTAAGTCCTTTAGGTTCTACCCTATTTCATAATTATTTACTCTTGTAACTTGAGCATAACGTTGCAAAGTGAAAATGTTTGCTTTACATTTGTCTGGGTTTATTTTGTTTTTTCGTTTCTGGAACCATTCACATGGTATATTTACTGCATTTTGAAGGTGTGTTGTTTCTGGCCTGTCAATCTGGGTTTTTATAGTCATATCATCAACATACATGGCTGGTATTGAGTAGATCACTAGAGGCCAGTGTTTCTCAACATTTTTGTACAGGCACCCCCCTATTTCATTTGTTGTAACTTGGCAACCTTCTATAACCAGTGGCGGCTGATAGAGAATTTTGATGGACAGCCGGCATTATCACAGGGGTCAGGTTAGGTTGAGGCTGCTTGAGCCTTCGTTGTGATGGCTCCCATTGAATCTTAGCCTTGACATACTTCTTGCCATTCTACATCTGCTGTAGTCCACACACTGATGAAAAGCTGAGGAGCCGCTTCGATCTGCCACCAATGCATCTATGAAAGCAATTAGAGCTTATTGTACAGATCATATTCATGAAATAAATATTAAATGTGCTTTGTTTATGCTTTAAACTGAGAAACATGACAAAAAATCATTTAAAAAAATTGTTTTAGAATAAAAAAAATCTTTAATGACTGGTTATGGTAGGTAGAACCATGGCTTCTTAGCTCCTTATAGCAAGCCCCAACAACCTATGACTAAGCAAAGTTTAAGAATGGAAACTTTTTGATTAAAACGTTGAAATCCCCCTAAGTACATTCTCAAGTTCGCACTGATATTATTTTTGCACACCTAGATCCTCTGATCCATGTTTAATATTTCTTCTTTGTATAATGTATTTTATGTATTTATTTATATGGTGCGGGTTTATATAGTAAAAATATTATTATTAGTACACTCGCGACGCTTGTCGTGACCCCTTGATACATCACCCGCGACCCCCAGGTTGAGAAATCCTGCTATAGGCAAATCATGGACGAATAGGTAGGTCCCAATATGCTCCCCTGCGGCACCCCATCCGCTAATGACATTAGCTGCCTACTTGCCAGACAGAATAAAATATACAATTGAAAACTCCTCAATAACCACAAATTATGGTTGTTTATTTTCCTTAGTAACGCTACACGACGTTTGCGATAGTTTATCGAATTTTCATTCAAAATATTTTAATAGTAGTTTATTTATCTAGAGCGAATGGTGACATTTTATAGGACGAGAAAATTGTTTACGGCCTAGGCGTCAGCCGAGGACGGAATTACTTGCAAGGACCGAGTTCTTGAACTTTAAAATTATACGTCAATTGTTGACATGAAATTTGAAATGATTTACAACTTTTTATTTAAAATTCATTAAACTTGCAGTATGAAATAAACCGTTGTAGCCAACAAACTGACATCGAAGAAAAGGACGAAAAAAAAGATATCAACCCGAAACTGCTCGCAGCAATCGCAGAAATTGTTAAAAATGTTGTTAAGCAGGAAAATCAAGAATTAATAAACAAAATCAATGATTTACAAAATGTAATTGATTTCTACTCGGCAAAGTTAGATGAGTTTACAAAGAATTTGAAAGATATACAAGCGGAAAATAAAGAACTGGAGAAAAAATATGAGAAGTAAAATACAATAAACTGGAAAAAGAAATGATGGAAATTACTGTAAAATTAGAAGAGGATAGGCAATATTCAAGAAATCACAATGTGCAAATAGATGGGATCCCAGAAGTTGCAGGTGAAAACATACAGGAGATAATAGTTAGGTACATTAGGAAAAAGCATCAGCTCGGAAATTCAAAAACATGATCTGCAAGCTGCACACCCGGTAAAATCCTCTAATCCCTCCAAAAAACCAATAGTAGTGCAGTTCACCAAAAGAATAACTCATGACGACTTTTTGAGTAAGGCAAAGAGCAGGAAACCAAATACATCTGTGTTATATAATGACATCGTACCCCAGCCAATCTATGTTAACAAACACATGACTACGTACTACAGAAATTTATTTTACGAAGCAAAAAATAAAAGGTGCATGATATTAGACTGTTGAAATTTGTGTGGTTTAAAAATGGCAAGTTGTTTGTGCGCAAAGATAATACATCGTCTGTGATACGAGTAACAGGTATGTCAGACATCACGGTGTAAAAAAAGTTTTTAAGTAATAGTTCAAACCTTTGTCTATTGATATGGCTAAGAACTTGCAAGATATAAGTGTCCAGGAAATCAGTTCGATACGCTTGGAAAATGTTAACAGTTGTAATATTAAGTTTGATAACAATTCAGGTTTAAAAATTTGTCACACAAATATTCGTAGCCTTAATAAAAATTTCGATCAATTGCAAGTGTGGTTAAACCAATTTTCTTTTTCATTAGATATTATTGCACTATCAGAAACGTGGAGGGTATACAACTGTGAAAATTTCATACTTCGTGGATACACTGTTGTTTATAATAACGGTGAAATTAATCAGAATGATGGTGTAATTTTATCTATAAAAAACTCAATAAATTTTCATCAATCAGTAGTTTGTATTGGAGTAATAAAATGTTTGCGTTTACACTTGAAATTCGAAAATCGAAACATTTGTCTAACAGTTGTGTACAGACCACCGTCTACGAATATAAATAGTTTTTTAGAAAATTTTAAATCGTACCTGCATGAAATGTGTGTTAATCAAGAGGAAATTATAGTCGGAGATATTAATCTAGACATATTACGCGATACACTAACGGCAAACTCTTATCTGAATTCTTTGTATGAATGTGGATTTGCATCATGCATAAACGATTACACCAAAATCTTGTATAGATCACATATTTATAAAAACTAAGTTTGATTTCAATGCATTAATCCCAATCATTCTGGAATTTAAAATCACTGATCATTTTCCGATATTATTGTGTATTAATTCTTTAAAAGTTGTTGGCGATACTTCTAAAAACAAATCTAAGAAGATAGTAAATTTTACAAAACTTAAAGAATATTTAACTAATGAGAGTTGGAGTGAAACATTCAGGGCCGGTTGCAGAAAGCAATGTTAAGTCTGGTGTTAGCTAACGTCGCGTCAAAGTGAACAAAATCGCATCAAATTTTGTTTACTAATGTAAGGTAAAACCGGGTAACTTTGACACATCTTCAAAAAAAATTTTTTTTTTGGTTCCATATCAACTTTAAAGGTGCGGTTTTTTGGGAATAGATAGAGTAGTTCATTACCAACCTTCATGCAAGTTTTAATTAACTCGCCATTTGGTATATCAAAGCAGTGATTTTTTTTTTAAAACATTACAAAGTGTCAATGTTTACCGACCTTCTGGAAACATTGACACCTGCACTAAACTCTACTGTCTGTCAGTTTTATGAAGGTATACGGTAAGTTTGACACAAAATTATTATTTTTATACACTTTTTAATATTTTATTGGAACATAAGTACACTCTTAACATTGAAATTTTAAGTAATACATTAAAGGAAAGAATATAAGTAATACTTAAGAATTAGTAAATTATTAGTGGGTTTTGTGTTTTAGATAAGAAATGGTAGTTGAATGTGTGTAATCCTCTGCGAATATGAGGTGCTGGCAAAACCGCAATTATGTCTTCTCTCAGAACCGCAGCCTCGTCAACCACATTAGGATAAACAAACGATTTCAGTTTTTTTCTTAGAAATTTCACCATAATTTGATCGCCATTTACATGCAATTGCAATACTTTGCCTACATAGTGTGCAGGTTCCTTGTTCCCATGTTTACTCACTCTTTCAGTTTCAGGTCGATGCTTCACAAGAACCCAAGAATCTATCTCGGGAGAACCACATACGTTCTCAGTTTGCTCAATTGGATTGGAGTCGCTCTCTTCCTCTGTAGTAATATCATTGGTAGAGTCATTAAGCTGTAGACTTGCTTCACTCTCTGAACTACTCTGTTCAAGTATTAACTTTTGTTTCTTTTTAGGCTGTTTTTTCATTTGTTTTCTTTCTTCTTTCAGTGTTTTGGCTAATTCCTTTTGTTTCTTTTCTAGAATAATTCGATTTCGAACTTCTGCATTTGTTATGCTTTCAGCAAATTTGCGCTGAAGTTTATTTCGTTTTAGGGTTGTCGTTTTTTTTGCTGCCTCCTGTCTTTGCAGAACCGATAATAAGGAAAGCTCTAGTTTTTTGGTTGGAGTTATCAAAGTTGGTTGTGGAGTTACATGCTCCACTGAAGATGCTGAAGGTGTATTATTACCTGAACGAAGAGAGGCAGAACTGCTTGTTGGAGTTACAGAACGATTTTCTTCTGATGGTCCTGTGGAGAGCACAACTGAAGTATTACATTTTTGTAAACCCCTTTCCTTGTTGAAAGGGTAAATTCCCGAGCCCTCAAATCCTCCAATGGCGTTGGATCGAGAGAAACAACCACTATCTTGTAGTTTCTTCATAAGACTCGGAAACACTACTTTGTCCACATTTTTAAAGCCTGTTTCTGAATAAAATTCTTTCAAAACATTGCGCCAAGCCGTTTTAACAGGTTTAAAAACACCAACATCCAGTGGTTGCAAGACATGTGAAGTATGAGCTGGCAAACATAAAAGTTCTATATTATTTTCAATGGCCTTGTCAATCACAGGTACTGTTATGTGTGAATTGTGTCCATCAAAAATTAGGAGCTTTGGTCCTTCTAACTGCGTTGTAAATTCAATAAATACATTTTCAAACCAGTCAGCAAATTGGGGGGACTCCATCCAGCCAGATGGAGAGCAGTTGTATACTGCGTTTAGAGGTCCATTTTGGCACCAGTTGGTATAAAGATGTAAACCTTTGTAGTTGATGTATATGGGTAGAAATTCACCTATTGCACTGCAGGAAACTAATACAGTGTACGATGCCTTGGTAACGGACCCAACAACTTTGTGTGGATTCTGTGAGCCTTTCCTACACAATATTTTTTGAAGTCCTGCATCTGTTTGGAATCCCGATTCGTCACAATTAAAGACATTTTGTGGCTTGTTTTCTAGCCCTAAACGTTCAATTGTGCTTTTTAATTTTCCGTAAAAATCTTCCAAAACTTCAGGGCAGCAAGCATCTGCTCTGTTTTTGGGTAAATTTTGTGCAACTCTCAGACTCAATTGCTTTTTCCAACGTTTTTGGAAAGCTGATACCCAGTCTTTTCCTGGTAAGCCATTTTTGAATGGAGATGGTCGATCCATTCGCTTTATGAAATCTTGTACACACAATCGTAATTTATAGATGCTCAAGCCAAATCCCCAGTCCGCTAATTTGACAATAGAATTAACTAGCAGTCGTTCTTCCTCAAAAGTCAGTACAGTGGGTCGTCCGGATTTCTTACAGCTCTGATTATTCATATGATAAATAAGGGTCGAACGGTTAATACCATACATTTCAGCCGCTCTTTTTTTACTCATTCCTTCATTCCGTACACTATTTATAGCTTTCTCCATGGTTTCATTCTTGAAGTATTTCTTGTATTTTCTTGGGGTTTTGTCAGGATCTCTTCGAGCAGGCATAATTATTACCTAAACAAATTGACACATTGTTAGCGGGTAAGTTTGACACCCTGTCAAAGATAACCTCAAAATAAAAATTTATGTTTTTTTCAGTTTTAGCCGAAAAAGTGCAAACAAGCAATTAAATATGTAACGTTTGTCGACTAATACCCTACCTGGCTAATATCCGTCTCAATTTATATTTGTATTTCTTCTTTATGTGAAGTTTTGTTGCACTACAAATCACACGTTCAGCACCTCAATTCTCTTGTTTAACAAGGCTGGGGTTACTTGTCAACTTTTAGCAACGTCACAAGATGGCACCACCATAGTTAAATATCTAGTGTCCCTAAAACTATTTGGTGACAATTTTGACCGGGAAATTTAAAAATGTGTCAAAGTTACCGCCATGTCAAAGTTACCCGGTTTTACCTTATTAGTTACCATAAGCATTTGAGATTTGATTCGTTTTTGTTCACTTTGACGTCGCGTTAGCTAACACCAGACTCAGGGCCGGTTGCAGAAAGCAATGTTAAGTCTGGTGTTAGCTAACATCGCGTCAAAGTGAACAAAAACGAATCAAATCTCAAATTCTTATGGTAACTAATACATTAGTAAACAAAATTTGATGCGATTTTGTTCACTTTGACGCGATGTTAGCTAACACCAGACTTAACATTGCTTTCTGCAACCGGCCCTTAACATTGCTTTCTGCAACCGGCCCTCAAGCAGGGGGATTTAAATAAAATAACAAATGATTTTGTAAACAAACTTACAAATTACATAAAATTAAGTATACTGTGGAAGTCAAGCAGAGAAAAATTGAACTTCATAGAAAACCTTGGATAACTAATGGCCTAGTGAAGTCTATAACAATTCGGGATCAGTTCTTTCAGAAATATAAAAAATTTCAAGATGAAGAAGCGCTACGGCAATATAAATTTTACAGAAATAGAATTAACGGTCTAATATCTTAAGACAAAAAGTAGTTATTATAAAAATCATTTTAATAAAAACCCAGGGGATACTAAATCAATGTGGCAAACTATTAAAAATTCTCTTAATCAGGAACGCAAGACTACTAACATAAAAAGTATTAAGATTGATCAAAAAATAATTAACGATGCCAAACAACTAGCTAATGAATTTAATATTATATTAACATTGCAGATAATATGGCCAAAAAAATCATACCCAATGTGGAAGTGGATAATCAGCCACTTATAAAATGCAATAATAGTATATTATGGGACAAGTGGTTGAAATAAAATTTCAACGTTGAAATTTTATCAGCCACGAGTTGCATATACTATTTTTTCTACGAATTTTTAAACATTTTAACAAATTAATGCACTTTAGAAAAAATTAAACATTAAGTGACATTTCTCTTGTCAACAATTGAATGTCAAACAGTTTGATATCCCGGTAGTCCGCATATTTCAATCTCTAGTGGTTGAAATGCGATTTCAACCACTGGAATCAACGGCAAAATGACCGATTTCAATGTAATGAGTAGAAAAATAGTATATTATGGGACAAGTGGTTGAAATTTTATCAACCACGAGTTGCATATACTATTTTTTCTACGAATTTTCACTCATTTTAACAAATTAATGCACTTTAGAAAAAAGTAAATATAAAGTGACATTTCTCTTGTCACCAATTGAATGTCAAAACAGTTTGAATTCCCGGTAGTCCGAGCATTTCAATCTCTAGTGGTTGAAATGCAATTTCAACCACTGGAATCAATGTCAAAATGACCGATTTCAATGTCATGAGTAGAAAAACTATTTTTCTTGGCTCTGTTGATGTTATGGAAATTAAAAAATATATTTATCAACTGAAAAGTAATAAATGTCCCGGTCTAGACGGTATCACTGCAACTATATTAAAAGAAATTTCTGAATATATCTACCTATTATGAAAATCATAAATATTTCTTTTGAATCATCTTTATGTCCAGATCACTTTAAGACTGCAGTAGTTAAACCTTTACATAAAGGAGGCGATCAGCAGCTTTTGGAAAATTACTGTCCGATATCTTTGATATCAAATTTAGCAAAAATATTTGAAAATGTCCTAAAATCTAGATTAGAAAATTTTATTGTACAAAATCATTTACTGTCAGATAATCAGTTCGGTTTTAGACCCAAACTAAGTACACAAGATGCGATAGCTATATTAACTCACCTAATTTATACCAATATTGATGACAGTAAACCAACCATAGCAGTTTTTTTGGATTTAGCTATAGCGTTCGACACAGTACCTAAGTCATTCGAAATTGTTGGAAAAATTAGATTCGGTGGGAATTAGAGGAAATGCAAATAAATTTTTAGAGGATTATTTAACCAATAGAAATCAACACGTCCAAATTGGTAACACACTAAGTAATCCATTAAACATTAAAAATGGTGTGCCACAACGCACCATACTCGGGCCAATTTTATTTTTAATATATATAAATAATCTACTTATGGCCAATAGAAGAGGGCAAATTATATCATACGCAGACGATACGGTGGTTGTTTATGATGCTGAAGACTAGGCTAGCCTGGAAAATAAAGTAACCGAGGACTTAAAATACATTAAATTATGGTTGGATAGTAATTTATTAACAATAAATATCAAAAAAAGCATATTTATTGCTTTTGCATCATACATAAACTCGCTTCCAAAATACAATAAAATAGTTATACATAACCTAGACTGTGATCTTAAACAATGTAACTGCTCAGTTTATATAGCAAGATCAGAAGAAATTAAATATTTAGGCATCACTATTGATTCTACTTTAGAGTGGGATGCACATATATCATTACTAGTTAAAAAAATACGTGGTTTTTGTTATGTTTTTAAACAGTTAAGAGAATTTCTGCCAGTTGATATACTTAAAAGAATTTATAAAGCTTTAATTGAAACGCATCTAACGTATGGTGTCCTGGCGATACTGACTGAAAATAAATCGTATCGTACTGTATCGTTTATTGAAATACCCGTACAAAATATCGAGTATCGGAAGACAAAGTTTTTGTTCCGCCAGTGTTTTTCTAAACTTGTGTGCATGAGCCTACGATATGACGGACCGGAATGCGAGGAAAACAATGGAAACCGCCATCATGTTTTGAGGTTAAATTTTTTAATTTGTGTAATATTAAAATGTATATAATTAATAACATATTTAAAAACAATGGTCTAATTACCCGACTAAAGAAGACTTACATGTTTAGCAGTTATTACAACAATATAGATACACGATAACAATTTAGGATTCACTCTTGACACATTTCGGTTTTTATTTTTAAATGCGCTATTGTTGACATAGATTGTCAGCGTTGTGGATAAAACTGAACTTCAAATGACTTTAGATTTGATTAAATGAAACTAATTTTGAAACGTTAACACTAAAATAATTATTCAAGCAAACTTTGGCTGGCTTGCAGTTTGAAAATTATTGAAAGAACTAGCTGTAGCCCGCGGCACATGCCGCATTTAAAGTTACCGCGTTAGTATGAGATGCGCGCAGATCTTCCTGTCATGAACGCCATCCGAACTTGCATCGGACGGCGACCTCGGAAAATCGATTGGTAAAGGTGGACCTCCTTATCATTACATATAATGTACTTGTGTTCGTAGTTTCAAAAAACACAATCAATAAGCATAATAAGTAATTGTTTTCTGTGTTAATATTGCTATTAAAAGTAATGGGAAGTTTGTTTACAAAAACCCGAAAATAGTAACCGTCGAATGCAACCATGGTACTTTTGCCCGTTTAACACGGCATGTAGTGTTGTACATTATTCTATAGGTATGATGTTTTGTACAAATAATAATAATAATACCTTTATTGCCAACAAAATCATTTAAAAATGACAGAGCAACGTCAAATACAAATGTTGCCCACAAATACAATTAATATGAGTAAAATGAGATTGATATATAAACAATATTGTTGCTAAATCACACGTTAAAAAAACAATACAATACACTTTTTTTTTTCTTTTTTATACAGAATACTGGTTAATAAATAAACACAAACTTAAAAGTTAAATGTGTAAAAACATTTTTTTATTAAAAATTTGGTGACCTCGGATTTGAATTTAGAGCAATTTTGAATTTGCTTCAGGTGACCTGGCAGTGAGCGAAAGGCCTTAATTCCCCTGTAAAGTGGGCTTTTTTTAAAGAAAGACGAGCTATGAACAGATACGACCAATTCAGCTCCACCTCTGGTGTTTACTGTCATATTTTCAGCATAATATTGATCATTACGAGGAAACAATACGGGGGTTTTTTTACAAACATGACAAGTGATAAAAAGTATAGAAAGGGAACAGTTAAGATACCCAATTGTGAAAAATATGGTCTGCAAGACGTTCTTGGTTATAGTTTTAAAATACATCTAATAACACGCTTTTGTGTTCTAAAAATTTTTACAGCATCCCTTGATGAACCCCAGATAGATATGCCATAGTTTATGACTGACTGCACATACGCAAAGTAAAGTACACGAATACTCTCAAGAGACACAGAGGTACGAAGTGTTCGGATCAGAGCACAGGCACTATTGAGTTTAGATTGAACCAGGGCTGTGGAGTCGATAACAAAAAATCCGACTCCGACTCCGACTCCGACTCCTGATATTTTAGTAGTTTGAATCCGACTCCGACTCCGACAGTACTAGAATATTGATACCCCCCCCCCCTCATTCCTTTTCATCTACGTGATAAACTTTACCGGCTCATGACGAATTTCACAAGATTTGCGGAATGTGTGGTTGATTATAATAAATTTATTATTTACAAATATTGCATTCACAGTTTCCAGCAACGTACTGATTTCACGTACAAATACACAAAGAGGTTTACAAACGTAAGTGAGGAAAAGGATAAAATTTATTTTAAGAAGAATTCCTTTCATGGCAAAATTTCATAAACGTGCACATGCCATTCTTATAACAACAAAGTTTCTTACCTGTCTACTAAACTAACAGTACTAACTACATTCCGTAGTAGATTATTTTCTTAAGGGGTCATTTACTACCTGCCTACATAATACAAGTTTACTGAGTCATAGGAAATTCTAATAGTCTGATGTCGGAGCAGGGTTGAACAGATTTGAATGATTTGATTAAAGTAATGAATTTAATGGAGTAATTTACTTATCAAAATCATTGATTTAAATAATATTTTTTTTATATTTTGCCAAATCAACAAAGAAAACCACCATGAACAGTAACAATATAATAAAATGCTGAAACTGCTTCAACTTTTATAGTACACCATGAAACCGTTAAAACATAAAAATAAGATGCACTATAAAAGTTAGAAATTAGACGTAATACTAATAATAGTAATAGTACGTACTATGCTTGTTTTATTGTTAATCACATAAAACAGTTATTGTTATGATATAGAAAAACTGTCTACTATTCTGTAAAAGGACAAAGTCTGCATTTTTTAAATAGTTTGGTAGGAATTTAAATTCACAAACGGTGATCACACTGATTCTAGAACACACTCTGCACACTCGTGGATCTACGAATTAACATATTATAGTGCACGTACATTTTCATAAACTAACATAAATAAAGAAAAATCTATTTTTATTAACCCTGACTCTGTCTTCAAATAATCAGTACTACAGTCGTTAAAATAGTTTGCTAGCTTTTGGTGTTTTTATAAAAAAAAAAATTAAGTGGGAGTCGGAGTCGGGTAATTTATACGGACTCCGACTCCACCCAAAAAGTTCCGACTCCTCGACTCCGACTCCCGACTCCGACTCCGACTCTACAGCCCTGGATTGAACTGAGTTAATGTGGCTCAGCCAATTTAAGGATGCATCTATACCAACCCCCAGAAATTTTACGGATTCAATCACTCTGATAGACCTATTATTTAGTTTTACATAAAAAGATTCAATTTTAGTAGGCTGTTTGCTAAAAGCAATGAGTCCAGTCTTGTCGGTATTAAGCCTTAAAAAATTGTTTTCACACCAACTATTCATTTTTCCCGCTGCACCCGAGCAGTCCACAGATAGACCGGCAGCGGTAGGATCCGCCAACACCACAGACGTATCGTCTGCATATTGGCAGATCAGACCACCGCTCAGTTCATCACCCAGATCTTTCGCATAAAGCAAGAACAGAAGTGGCCCCAAAATGGAGCCTTGAGGGACTCCCTGCTCAATATTAACAAATTCCGAAAGTACTGAACCCCACCCTGTGTGATGCAAACCACTTGCGACCTTTGCGACAGGTAAGATTCAAGCAGTCGAGCACAAGAACATCTTATTCCATACTTTTGCAACTTCAGAAGCAACAGTTTGTGGTCAATGGTGTCAAAGGCCTTTGAGAGGTCAAAAAACAGACCCGTTACCTTCTCATTTCTATCAACTCTATTGAAAATATACGAAACTGTATAAAAAATGGCCATTTCAGTTGACATGTTTGGTCTAAAACCATACTGATGGTCAACAAGTATTTTATGCTGATGAAAAAATCTCATTAACCTGTCATAGATGACCCGCTCAAAGACCTTTGACACAGATGACAGAAGCGACACTGGTCTGTAGTTAGCACCGTTGCACCTATCACCCTTCTTTAAAACAGGTATTACTTTAGCCTTTTTTAGTTCATTAGGAAAGACATCAGTGGTAAAAGTGTTATTAATAATGTGCATTAACGGCTCACTAATCATTTCCGAGATGTGTTTTAACATATAGATTGTAATTTCATCTAATCCTGATGAATACTTGTTTGGTAAGTTCAGTATAATTCTAAAAACTTCATTTCTGTCGACTGGATACAGAAATATAGTTGGATAGTTAGAATAAGGTACATTGTCCCTATTGATATCTCGCTCAGAGTACGGCAAATTGAACTGTGTACTAAAAATTTTACTTATTTGTTTAGGATCATTAACAATTTCACCATTGTGTAGCCTGAGTGAAATATCATTACCCACATTATTCTTATTGGTTTCAGTATTTTTATATATAATTTACAACTTTTGAACAATTTTCAAAAGTTTTCAAATAAGCGGTTTTTGCTATCTGTAATATGAGCGCAGCGAATATGCTCTCGCGATAAATTTCTGAGTGCGCAGCGCTGCAAATAATCAAGCAGGTTATTTTTGTATTGGAATAAAACATCTTTGTTTACATTTTTGAAATATATTCTCTTATTTAGTTATTTTTTAATTCTAATTGAAGGATACTAATTTAATATTATATACATTTTTTTGTGTTGTTGTTTCCAGTTGTTAAGGTATTGTACAAAAATTATTGTTACCTATTTTTATGATACAAGTGGCCCATATTAATGCGAGATCTATTTTAGCATCTTTAACTGAGTTAAAAACCTTTCTTAATCTTAATCCTTATGATGTTTTAGCTGTAACCGAAACATGGTTAACTGCTGAGGTGGTTGATGAACATATTGATATTCATGGTTATACATTAATTCGAAAAGATCGAGTTGGTAGAGGTGGGGGTGTCGCCTTATATGTCTCTAATCAACATCGTCATTCTGTCATTAGTGTGGAAGAGGACCCGAATATCGAACAATTATGGATAAGTATCGGCATTGGCAGAATCAAGTTTGTTGTGGGGGTGATCTACAGATCACCAAAATATTCGTTTCAAAATTTTTTCTCTGCATTTGAAGAAACACTTTCTTTAGTTTTACCGAAATTTGATGAATTTATTTGTTTGGGCGACTTTAATATCAATATCTTAGATATAAATAATAATAATGTTAAACAATATTTAAACGTACTTGATTCGCATGGCCTTAAGCAGATAATCTCATCACCTACGCGTATTACACCTTTTACAGAAACGCTGATAGATCATATAATCGTGCTTGATTCTGCTACTACTGAAAATATTGTTGAAAATGTTAATATCATCCCTATGCATCATATATCCGATCACTGCCTTATTCATTGTACTGTTAATGTCGAATCTAAAGTCAGAGCAGTGAGTAAATCAGTAACATTTAGAAATTATAAAAATATGGATGTAGAGCAATTTTTAACTGACCTTTCTAGTATTCCTTGGGAGCTCATATATGATATTCCGCAGATTGATGATAAGGTCAGTTTCATGACTAATAACTTGATTAATCTTGTTGATCTACATGCACCCTTGCTGACGAAAAGATTAACTAAAGTTCCTGCTCCATGGTTAACGCACAACATTAAAATAATGATATCTTTACGTGACAAAGCTTATAAAAGGGCAAAAACAACTAAACTAGCTTCTCATTGGAACTACTACAAGTCACTACGTAATTTCACCAATTCTGCAATTAAAAGAGAAAAAAAAGCGTACTTACAATTTAAATTACGTGATTCTGACCTTAAATCAACCTGGCGTGAACTCAATAAATTCAATATTGGTAAAAGTAAATCATCTGTACTGCCTCCCAATCTACAAAATCTAAACGAAATTAATGATTATTTTGTGAGCTCTGTACAGTCAGTTAAAAATAATAATTTTGAAGATCTTAAAAATTACTATAATTCGAATATTCGTCGAAGTGTTACTGGTTTATTAACATTTAAGACAGTAACTGAATCTAGTGTATCTAAGATTATTAATCAAATTAAGACCAAATCTATTGGATCTGATGGAATCTGTATAACTTTACTTAATATTTGTTGTCCAGTAATTTTACCCCATATTACTCATATTATTAATTTTTGTTTGATCAATGGTGTCGTCCCACAAGCTTGGAAGGAAGCGCTAGTAACTCCCATACCTAAAAAAACAGCTCCTAAACATTTATCAGACTTGCGTCCAATAAGCATTCTCCCTATTTTATCTAAAGTTCTTGAACGAGTAGTTAATATGCAGCTTTTAGATCATCTAAAAATAAACAACGTGCTTCCTTCACTTCAGTCCGGTTTTAGAGCTAACCACAGTTGCGCTACGGCTTTACTTAATGTCACAGATGACATATTTAGATCTCTAGATGACTATAATATGATTGCGTTAATTCTACTTGATTACTCGAAAGCATTCGATATGATTAATCATGAACTTTTAATAGCTATTCTTTATAATATTGGTTTAGATAATAATGCTCAATTGTTTTTTCAGAATTATCTTAGTCAACGAACGCAAAGAGTAAGAATTAATCCTGATACTTCTAACAGCCGTAATGTAATTAGTGGGGTTCCGCAAGGCTCGATCTTAGGTCCTACACTTTTTGCTATTTATACATCTAATTTTTGTCATTCAATCAGGAATTGTAAGTTCCATTTCTATGCTGACGATACCCAACTTTATTATTCGTTTGAACATAATGATGTACATACAGCTTCAAATTTTATCAATGAAGATCTCTCAAATTTAATATCCTTATCACAAGATCATTGTTTAAAAATTAATGCCAGTAAATCCAACGTGTTGGTATTTGGCAACCGCAAATTAAGACAAGAAGTTGCTTCAGAACTTAATATTCAGATTGACGGAGCTCAGTTGGGATGTGTCGAGTCGGCTAGAAATTTGGGGATTTACATAGATACAAACTTGCGTTTTAAAGTGCATGTTACTAAACTTGTTCAAAAGGCCTATGGCAGTCTTAAAGTTCTTTATGCTAATAGAGATTTTTTAAGTAAGGATTTAAAAATTACTTTATGTGATTTACTGGTGCTTTCACACTTCAATTTCTGTGACTCTGTCTATGGTAACTGCCTGGATAAAACGGATATCAACAGAATACAAAGAGTTCAAAATGCATGTCTTCGTTTTATTCACGGAATCAAAAGAAAACAGTCTGTATCTTGCAAGCTTCTGGAGACTAAATGGTTAAACATGTGCAACAGGCGTCGCTTGCATTCTGCATGTCTTTATTACAAAATAATCACTAAAAAAATACCACACTACCTTTATGAGCGTTTACAATTCCGTACAGATGTCCATAATCTAAATCTTAGATACAAGGGTTTACTTACTCCTCCTGTTCATAAATCTGCTTTATTCGAGAGGTCTTTTTCATACAATGTGGCTAGGGAATGGAACAGTGGACTCTGTAATATTGGGGCGACATCCCTCAACTCTTTGAAAATTAAACTCAAACGAATGTTACAGCTGAAACAATCATAGGATTGAATGATATCACCACCGTGTTAAATAGATTTCGTTTTCTTTTCTTTTTTTCCATTATTTACTATCTACATTAGCACTAGTGTCCATTAATTAACATTTTACTTTTCATTTGAAACCAAAACTCACATGTAGGCAGGCAAGGAAGAACAAAAAGCTTTACTAAGCATTTTTTGATTGTCTGCCTTTTAGCCGTTACCTTCACTGCTGCAATTATATATATTTTAAATTATCATATCAGTATGTATGTATGTTTTCTTTATCTGATATATAATAAGGTGTACCTTAACGGCTAATAAACTTTATTATTATTATTATTATTATTAGTATTGAGAATATGCCACATGGTTTTCAATTTATTTTTAGAATTAACTATTTTATTATCATTAATGCATTTTTTATAATTAGATAAAAATTGACGGTATTTTTTTCCTTCTGCTTTGTAATTATCATAATGAACCTGGCTGTTGGTACATTTATATAAAATATACAAATCTTTGATATATTCAGAATCATTTTTTATATCGGTAGTAACCCAGTTTGTGCTATCCTTCCTCCAGCTTGAGCTTATAGGAAAACAAATATCAAAATAATAGTAAATTGTATTTAAAAAGCATTCATACTTATCATTTGTGCTTTCTGATTGGTTGACTTCCCCCCAAGTTTCATAGTGTAAAAAATTTTGAAATCTATTTATATTGTTTGGCGTAAAGAACCTTTTTTTAATAAAATTTTGTGTTCTGTTTAGCTTACTTACAATAATATCAAGACTTTGACCATAGTGGTCTGATATGTCAGTTATATGATTCTTAAAAATTACTTTACTAGACGGAATATTACTAAAAATGTTATGAATTTGAGACTCAATATTTGAACCGACCCTTGTCACACCTGTCCCGTGTTGCTCAAGACCATAACTAGCCAAGAGCTGCCGAAGTGAATTTACTGAGGGGTTTTGATTAGCAAAGTTTATATTAAAGTCACCGCCCACTACCAAGTACTTACTCTGGCAATAGATATTATCCAAGATATTTTCCAGAAGGCATAAAATTTCATCAATATCTCCGCTAGGTGACCTATAAATACAAACAAATATAAGCTTTATTATTAACCTTAAATTCTGATAAACAATATTCACATTGCCTGTCCATTGAAGGAACTTGAATTGAAGAGGGAAATAGCTCGAAGCTGTCTCTTGCAAATAAGGCTGTACCACCACCTCTGCTGCCGGATCTTGAAGAGTAGTTTATTAGTTTATATCCACTCAGGTTGACTTTTTGTATATTATCATCCACGAACCAGTGCTCAGACGCACGATTCAGCGAGAATTATTGATTCATTACAAAAAATTTCATTTTCATTTCATTAATTCTTTAACGAACTTCGTCGAGCCTTGATAGTAGTTAATCCATTATGACCTTGTTTTATACAAGAATGTTATATTGTTGTAGAACCTTTAATAATAAAGGTAATATGGAGGAAAAGCGAAATCAAATCAACGAACTGTACGGATCTGGGGAGGTTGATGCGGTCAATGAGCCTGAGTTGGATTTCTTTTAGTAAGTCGAAGAAGGTGTTACATTAAAAAATTTTTTAACGTTAATGGGGTACACCAACATTTATACGCTTGGTAATTTAACTGCCGCGGGCTTTCCCGAAATCGAACAAACTGTTTGAACTGATGTATTAAATTAAATTCAGTGGATAAGAGTGAATAAAGAGATTATTTTGGACCATTATATGAGAAACATGCCCAAAATTTGAAAATGTTGGGCCCGCAAAAAAACATTTGCTTTTAACTCTTACAAAATGTGCTCAGATAAAGTGAATCTGAAAAAAAACAGAGAAAAACCCTAGTAATGTTGGTAACTCCCAAGAAAATGACGACAATGAAAATGTGTGTAACGAAACAGACGTTGAGTTGGGGGAAACACCTGACCCATCATTATTACCGTTGACAAACTTAAATCTTAAAGATTATTCTGATATTGTCACCGATGATAATAGTATATTATGATACTAGTGTATAAGTACGCCTTTAAAGCACGTGCGACGAATTTAAGAGCACGGCGCGAAGCGGAGTGCTTTTAACGTCGCTAGTGCTTTAATGGCACTTATACATGTGTATGATATGCTTCTTTTTCTATGATTGTAACGGAAATATAAAAACTTACTTCAGTAACTCTTTTTCCGTCACAGTGTGTTAAATATTCTAGGTTACGTTGACATTCAAATTTACGGCAAAGCGTATTTTAATATACCGGGTGGCCATAAATATCTGAGATCCCGGTAGCCATGGAATTAGCTACTTATAAATGTTGGTTAGCATTATATTTCAATTACGATAAGTATTGGTACCTATGTAATGTAATAAAATGCAATAAGAGGAGGGAATGTGCCCCGGATTCTGCTCTAACTCCATTACTTATTGCAATCTGTAATAATTTTTGACAGATAGGAATTTTAGTTATGATGACATTGATGACATAGTCAGGTTGGACTCATCACTTTAATAAAGCGGTGTTGATTCCAAAGGTAATGTGATATCAGATATTTATGGCCACCCGGTAGTATTAAAACACGCCACCAATGGCAACCAGCGAAAAAGACGTAATTCGGGCGCTAATATTAAGAGTGCTACAAACATCACTTCTGACACTAGAAAGTGTGCAAAAAGTTGTCATTTTGACACGATCGTAGAAAAGTTTTTTTTTAAAGGACCATTCGTGAAAGTGACATTGAAAAAATGGCAAGAATTTAATCCTGAAGAAATCGTCTTCGTGTTGGTTTTTTACAGAGTGCAATACAAAAACTCAGTATTGACAGACTGCTTCGTGTAAGAGATTAAAAAAAGTAACAACCACTACTTGTGTAAGTAGTTCGAATAAACTTCGCAACCGAAATGGAAAATGCAATAATTACTATGGTAGCTAGGCAACAAGTAGGTACAATAGTTACTTGTTGGTTAGCTACCAAAGTAATTATTGCAATTTCTATTTCGGTTACTATTACGGCAAATATTACGTGAACCTTTTCCAGCTCATGGAATTGCCATGTTCCATGCAATTTTAGACAACCTGTATAATGTTATGTTATTTTTACTAATACTACTACCTTTATTATGTAGGTAGGCGTACTTAGTAATAGTACAGATTTTTTGTTGATTACTGGAATTCATGTATTTTAGTTATTAAAAATTTTATAAAATTTTTTAATTTGGGTGTTTTTAATGGTGTATCGTTTTAATTGCACCATATGCCAGAAAATAGTTTGTTTTAATTAGGTATTTTTGATATTTACCTTGCTACTAGGAGATATGAGGGAAATCTCAGAGGTTCTGGCGAAATCTGGGGGATATCCCTCGGAAATCTAGGAGGTCTGAGGGCGATGTCTGGAAATCTTTTATGCAAGGATATCTCCTGTACACTTAAATCCTTGGTGACTGACCCCTCACAAATAGATGATTTAAATGTTTCGCTAATAACAGTTTATTCTAAAAACTAGTTTTTCAAAAATATTTGTTCAAAATTTCAACAAACGGTTTAAACCCAAGTTACTGCAAGACTTAATATGAAGACTAACACAATTGCTTAAATTAGGTAGTTAGGTACATGGTGTCCTTTTTTTTTAAAATTTGTACTATTTGTACATGTTAAAACATGCACAGAACATGTGCAAATGCTAATTTATAATTCCTAGGGCCGGTTGCAGAAAGCAATGTTAAATCCGGTGTTAGCTAACGTCGCGTCAAAGTGAACAAAATCGCATCAAATTTTGTTTACTAATGTATTAGTTACCATAAGTATTTGAGATTTGATTCGTTTTTGTTCACTTTGACGTCGCGTTAGCTAACACCAGACTTAACACTGCTTTCTGCAACCGGCCCTTAACATTGCTTTCTGCAGCCGACCCCTAGTCTTTGATTGGAATTCAAAAATACAGTGGAATTTCAAGCCATTTTTTTGAGGAAAATAGTCATGTATACTTCTGAGCATGCATTATTTTATCATTAAAGTTCTAATAAATGAGGCTCCACATAATTCACAATAAAAATGCATTTACTAATGTACAAAATATAATTACAATTTCTTATTTCAAGAAAAACTTAGCCTACAAACAAATAATATCTATTCTACATTATTTTCTTCAAAATCTGCAAATCTATCTGATGCAGTTTTAAGCACAAGCAAATTCATGTCAGACTGTTTATCAGACACCAATTTTAGTTTTTCTTCGATAGAATTTCGCAGTTCCACATATTTCTTTAAACGCTCACCTAAGATTCGAGTAGCCTCGGTGTTACCAATAGCAGTTTTTAACCTTTTCACGGCATCAGTACATTTATCTACGAATACCGAAAATTTATCATAATCGTCTTGCGTTTTTAAGGGTTTGATATTCACAAAGTATAACCTGTTACTCGCTTCTTCACAAGAATCAATATACGTGGCTAAATTGTTTTCCACATTATAATCGCTTATCAACTCATCTACATTTGTGGAAACTTGCCCCAGTTTGGAATACATCTTTTCCATATCACTTTTCATTTTTAGGTCAACAATTTCATTTTCTACCTTTAAATCTTCTTGCTTGGTTCTCCTCAACAAATCTGCTTGGTATGACAACTGTTCATCTATGGCGTCTTCGTAGTTCTGTATACATTCCTGCAAAATATGTTTACTGAGCAGTGCCCGCAGATAAGCACTGTATTCAAAATCGCACTGCAGAGTCCAGTCCGGTGCTATGAGTTTTGGTACATGGGTTGCTCCAGCAAGGGAAAATGTCGTATCAGCTTGAGCACTATTACTAAAGGATGCCTTCAATTGCTGTCTTGGAGTGGGTGGTTTGGTTTTGAGGTCGGACTTACTCTTTCCTCCCGTTTTTGGAGTGGTGGTATTGCGTGCCGGGACCTTTCTACAACTCATTTCTGCAATTAACAATTATTACAAAAAGAAACAATACCGTTTAGCGCAAATACCAAAATTTGAATTTTTGAGGTTAGAACTTCGAAGCGTTAACCAGTTGTTGCCAGGTCTTGTGAAATTTCATTAGATCTAGTGATTTTTAGTCGATCTAGTGATTTCGTGATAACTTTTGCCAAAAGAAAATTATCTATTGATTTTTTCCAGTCTATTTTATAAAAAAAACAAATAATAAAGCAAAAATCTCTTCGCCCCTTTGACCGTTGTTGCACATGACTACCTACTATTATTATTTCAATCTTAGAAATTAGTTTTGGCTGTGACGGATAGATGGCAGCCTGAGATTTGAAATGCCAGAGCCAGTAGATATAGAGAGTACCGCCACGTCCGCCATGTTTGTTCCTTTGTCATATGCGCCACTTTGAGGTTTTGTAACACAATTCCGTCAACGTGACATTTATTGGCAATCCGAAATTTTACTTAAAATTGGCAAGACTGTAAGTCTATGTCAAATTCGAGGTTAGTAGGTTAGGCTTTGTTTGTTATTTGACACAAACTGATGATAACCTGATAACCTCGAATTTGACATAGACTTACAGTCTTGCCAATTTCAAGTAAAAATTTAGACATAACTCAATCAGTCATTGCTGATGGGAACAAAAATGGCGGCGATGGCGGCATTTTCACGGATCAAAGAATGGCGGTACTCTCTATATCTACTGGCTCTGTGAAATGCCAGAGCCAGTAGATATAGAGAGTACCGCCACGTCCGCCATGTTTATTCCCACAAAGCAACTTTATTCCTCTGACATATGCGTCACTTTGAGGTTTGTAACACAATTCCGTCAAAGTGACGTTTGTTGGCAATCCAAAACTTTATTTAAAATTGGCAAGACTGTAAGTCTATTTCAAATTCGAGGTTAGCAGGTTAGTTTTTGCATCAGTTTTGACACAAACTGGAGCAAAACATACCCTGCTAACCTCGAATTTGACATAGACTTACAGTCTTGCCAAATTCAAGTAAAATTTTAGACATACCTGAATCAGTCATTGCTGGTGGGAACAAAAATGGCGGCGATAGCGGCATTTTCACGGATCAAAGAATGGCGGTACTCTCTATATCTACTGGCTCTGTGAAATGCTAGAGACCCTGAAATGCTACAGTGACTATATAATCACAGTGTGGCCATACAATTGTTGGCTGGTACTTTTGAATCCAATGTCAAAATCAGATTTTGCGAAAAACCATGGTGATGTAATAAAAAAATAGAATTTTTTTAACGGTGTAAGCGACATTTGGTAACAAAAAATTACTAAAGTCAAAATAAAATTTGACAATTATTCATTTGCTGAAGTGAATAATGTTATTCAAAATAACTGATCTCTCAAATACAATAAAATACCACAAAGGGGTTTAAATGTTGAAGAAATATGAGTCATACGGTGTCTTCAATTTATTACAATTGATGGAAATTGGAAAGTTCAAATCCAAAACACAAATGATATAGCATCATTTGTAAAAATCTCGGTAATTTAATATGCTTTATTAACATCTAAATTATATTAGATAGATACATGGGCTAAACCCCAATATAGCCCATTGGTGCTTAGGCGCATGCGCGTGATAATGTGATTCTCAGTTTGTTGGAGGTTCTACAAATGTTCAGACAATGGAGGTAAAACACGGGAGTCTCATGCCAGACCCAATCTTGACTACCGTCAAGGTGCGAATTTAAGTTAGCTGCTGTTTAAGATTTGTGTGTGCTTAGTAGAAAAATGCCTGTGCATCACCATAAAGCAAGCAGTTAGTCCAATTGTCGACAATAATATTGAATTTGAAATTCCCAATGAGTATTTCTCTTATTTATAGCTTAAAATCTAGTTTCACCACTGGCATAACAGTTCCTTTATGTTCATATTCCGTAAATGTCAAAATGTACCAGTGGGGCTATACTGGAGTTTTCCCGACACTAAACTACTTGCTATACATGTTTAACCTGGAATTGCAAATGTACACCGCAGTAATCTATTGAGCAGTTACTTACGAATATTTAAGCAATATAAAACTTACAGGAAAATATTTATTTCTCTGTTAAATGTTCTGGTTTGTTTGATGTTAATACTGTTCTGAATATCGTAAACAACTAATTTGCGAAAAACGTCAAAATATGGTTCTTTTCCGTAGAAACAAACTATAATTTGGAAAACTCACAGCCGCGGGAAAACTAATAGCGGATTTCATCACGTGATACGTCCACTCAAACTTTTGACAAGTTATAAAATGCCAATGTCTTGTTTTGACATTAGTAACTTTTTCTAACTAAACATTCTGTACACTGTTAAAAATGACAATAACTTGGAATCCTTTTGCCTTCAGCCAATAGAAAACATGACCACCGTATGGCCACACTGTGATTATATAGTCACTGTATGAAATGCTACAATATAGTGACCTTATGAAATGCTAGAGTACCTATATAATCATCATATAAATAAAGGAGAACGATCCAAATGTGTGTGTCCGTCACGACAATTGCAGACGCGATGACCCCCATTTGCGTTTGCATTCATTTCGCCGTCGCCTCGATTTCGTGACCGAGACGGAGCCCCGAAGGCCTCTTTGAAGAGGGGCGGAGTTCCGAGCGCTCCTTGGAGAAGGGCAGAGCCCCGAGGGCCCCCTTAGAGAAGGGCGGAGCCCCGTGGGCCCCTTTGAGAGGGGCGGAGCCCCGTGAGCCCCCTTGGAGGGGGGCGAATTCCCGAGGGCCACCTTAAAGAGGGACGGAGCCCCGTAACCCCGAGAGGCGGATCCTCGAAGGCCCCTTACAGAGGGGCGAAGCACCGAAGGCCCCCTTGAAGAGGGGCAAAGCCCCGATGGCCCCTTTGAGAGGAGCTGAGCTTCAAAGACCCTCTTGGAGAGGGGCCCTTGGAAAGGGGCGGAGCCCCGACAGCCCCCTTGGTGAGGGGAGGAGCCCTGAAAGCCACCTTGAAGAGGCGCGAAGCCCCGTGAGCCCCCTTGGAGAGGAGCGGAGCCCGGATGGACCCTTGGAGAGGGGCGGAGCCCAAGGGCCCCCTTGGAGAGGGGCAGAGCCCTGTAAGCCCCCTTGGAAAGGGGAGGATCCCCGAGGGCCCCATTAGAGAGGGACGGAACTCCGTGAGCCCCCTTGGAGAAGGGCGAATCCCCGAGGGCCCCATTTTAAGCAATTATTCTCTCTTGAAATGATAACAGATCTCCTTTAGACTTGCACGAATGTGTATCTACAAATAACTCCCGTTTAATCAAAAAACTGTTTTAAAACGGTGATACTGAAACGTCTGTTACTGAAATATGACTACAAATACCTGTGTAAACTGCAGGAGTCGCCTGTACTGCATTCACTCCGTTTGTTACACTGTGACAGGATTTGCATGTGCATTTTTACTTCCTTTTACTACTATAAAGGAAGTATTGGATTCACCCCAAAAATTCGAAATTGAGTTTTCAACAGATCTTCAAGTTTTAGAGTCCCCTGATCCCAAAAAACATATTTTTTTTCATTGGTCTGTGTGTCTGTCTGTCTGTGTGTCTGTCTGTCTGTGTGTCTGTGTGTCTGTCTGTCTGTGAACAGAATATCTCAAAAACGAAAAGAGGTATGGCATTGAAACTTCATATATAAGTTTTGTGTACTATGTAGATGAGACAGCAAGCTTTTGAAGAAAATCTCATAACCGGAAGTAGGTGTTTACTCTTGTGATTTTTCAGTTTTTTTCGATTTTTTCAAAAACGGCTCTAACGATTTTTTTTTAACTTTACATTTTTCTTACATTTTTAATGTGTATTGATGTGGGATAGGTGATTTTCCAGTTGAATACTTCTAAAGTGGGTTTCTTTTGTTTTTTTTTCTATTTTTTTTATTAACTCCTATTTTAAAACACCCGGTATATTATTACATTTTTGAATTCACCTTAAAATTCTAGAGAAAATTTGTCTCTTCAACTAACACTCGATTTTGTACCGTTTTTGTAGAATTTGTAATTTTTGAAATTTTTTAACAAATGGTTAAAAATTAAAAATGAAATTTTTGACTAATTATAAGATCACTGTAAAAGGAAGTTGTGTGAGTGTATCACACCAGATTTTTTAACGGTGTCATCAGTGACATTTAGTAACAAAATATTACTAAAGTCAAAATTATTGCTACTTTAGATAATTTATAAAATGTCAATGTCTCATTTTGACATTAGTAACTTTTTTGCAACTAAATATGCATACACTGCTAAAAATATTCAATAGGACTTTGAAAGGACTCCTAATGGCGGATTTTAAAACAACCAATCAGAAACAGAATCAAAATTGACCACACTGTCGTTAATATAGACACTGTACTGTGTAGCTGTCAACACGTTAGTTCGTGGTGTGTATTTATGTGATATTTGTGTGGTGTATTTCGTGTGATCTGCTGTCATCCCTGTTGTCTCGAGATGCCAACCATTGTTCCTTTTTCGCCTGTTGGCATGAAACCGGTGACACCAATAACTCGGCAGAAGCCATGAGATTAAAAATCGAAAAATCGATGTAAGGTCGAGAATCGAACTGATCTAGAAAATTGGCGAAACTGGCGAAATGTTTAGCAGAGGTTTTTCAAATTTGGCATCTCGAGGCACATACGATGACGTGCTGATCGTATGGGACTTTTTTGACGTGTTTTTTTTTAGATCATGTCGACAATTAGTAGTGCGATGGCTCCTCTTGGAGGCTTTCAACGGTTAGGTGAAAGCAGTGAGCTTCCACCTCACCACGTGAACGTTCCTCTTGGTTTAGAGGACGGGTATTTCCCTATTTCTTCATCCACAAAAAAACCCTCTGCTTCCTGTCATGCGAAATGTTGTGTTTTCTAAGATTGTGTAACAAGTGTGTAACAGAAAGGAATGGCCCTACGTAATACGCCTAAAAATGGTGGTAAATTGAATAGGATAGACAGCGCAATAGCGCGCGCAGCCCCGTTTATAAGTAGATAAGAGTACGGCAAATGCAGGAACAGTATTTGATTGGTTGGATCCCTATGCATGTACTTACTTACAATAAATCTAGATGCGATTTAGAAGTAATCGAGATTGTTTGCAATTGGTGACATTCAACTGACATTAAACTTGTCAAAGTTAACAAAACCAAGTGTCGTAATCGATTTGTAAAATAAGTGGCAAAAAAATTTGAGGGTTTTTCGCACATAATTTTGTTAATCATGTAATTTTTCAATTTTCTTTTTTCCTTGATCTATTGTCAATAATTTCATTTTAGCATGACTGGTTGCTCTGTCCACGGTTGCAAGAACCGTTCTGAAAATGGTGTGTACTTAGCCAGTGTTCTAAAGGATGAGTTGAGGAAAAGAATTTGGCTAAAAAAGATCGGCAAGCAAAATTACCTACAGTTACAACAGACTAAGAATTTGTGAAAAGCATTTCGACAATGATCAGTGGGAGGTTAAAGAAAATGGAACTGAAATATTAAAAAACACAGCTATACCAACAATCATGTTGGATACAAATACAATTAATGAGACCAAAAGAAAGAACACTTTTTTAAAACAAAAATTGAAGAAGACATTTACCAATGATCAAATTCGAACGTTAACAACTACCAAAAATAAGTTTAGCAAATGCTCCAATGAAACCTTAGAAAGATCATTAAGGCTGATATTTTCATGTTGACAAACTGGATATAATGATCTTAGGAAAACAGGACTTCCATTTCCGTCTATTCGTACATTAAATTTCCATTTGCAACATATAAATTTTCAACCTGGCATTTTAACAGACATATTTACCTTATTAAAGATTAAAATTGCAAACTATAACACCATTTTCGAAAAAGTCTGCATGCTTACTTTAGACGAAATAGAAATAAAAAAGAGTATGGACCTTTGTGTGGCCACGAACTCTTTTACAGGATGTGTAACATTGCCAAATCAGGACAATCGTTTAGCTTCTAAAGCTTTAGTTTTCATGTTAGGTATATAAAATATTATTTTAGGCGACCTTAACAAAAAATTGAATTTTTAGTACTGAAAAGCGGCCAAAAAATGACCGTTTTTTTGCCGCTTTCATTATTGTCCGGTATAGCCCCTCTATTTACAAATAGTAGCGACAACCTTTGATGTTGCCGCTGGGGTAAATCACGTTGGTATCCCTTAAGTCCCTAGCATATTTAAAAATTGCCAAGGAAGTTGTATAATTAATTAAAATGTGACATTGACATTTGTCGTGATTTTATTCATTTTTCACTTCGGGGGCAAATTCTAAGTCGAGGACGTGGAAATGCCACGGTGTTGTGTCGATAAGTGTAAAAATAGTGGCAGAAAAGGATTTCAGGTACTCAGATCAGTTATTTTTCCACTGTTTACACTGAAATTTACCGTTTAGTAACTTTTTGTATTTTCATGTTTGCATCAGGTTTGCCCCAGGATGTCGCTACTATTTTAATAGAGTACAGTGCCTTTATATAGACAGTGGCGACAATACAACTAAGCCACACCCCCGCCGCCATATTTATGCAAATTTCTAACGGGTGTTTATTTAAATCCGCGATCAGAGTCGACTGTGATACGTGTTTTACGTTTGGCAGTACTGAAAACATTTGAGATTTGCAGGTTAAGATTTGCGTCAGTTTGTGTCAAAACTGACGCAAAACCGAACCTGCTAACCTCGAATTTCACATAGACTGACAATACACTTCAGTACTGCCAAAAGTATAACACGAATCACAGGCGAATTAGCATAAACATGGCGGCTAAAACCACGTGATCTAGGGAGCCAATCAAAAATAGGACACCCCATTGTCGCCACTGTCTATATAAAGGCACTGTATAAATAGAGGAGCTGGTGGCGCCATCTATCTATAATTTTCCACCTTATATCATGATACCGACATTACCGACAATGTCATAACATCTCTGAAAATAACAGAGTAAACAAACTGCTAATCTTGCTGTAAACAGTGTAAACTGTAGTAAATACGTGTTGGTAGTCGAATTTTCTAACAATTATTGTCTATAAACATGTCCAGCAGTGACGAAAGTGATGTGGAAGTATCCAACACCCCTCCCGAAGTAATAAATGAAGCCAACGCTGCTAGGTTAGATTTGCTGCCTAGAAAATCGGCAGAACTGTACGAGAAACATTATAATATGTTCATGCAGTGGTGCAATGATAAGAAAATTAACAAATACAGTGAAAATGTCCTACTCGCTTATTTTTCCACTAAAGCGAAGAACTATAAAGCGTCAACATTATGGTCAATGTTTTCCATGATAAAAGCGACCCTAATTGCAAAAAAACAATGTGAACATTGGTACTTATTCAAATCTAATAGCGTATTTAAAAAGACAGGGGAAGGGCTACAAACCTAAAAAATTCATGGTATTCACAAGATCTGAAATAAACAAGTTTTTATTTGAAGCGCCCGATGATCTTCATCTTATGCATAAGGTTATTCTGTTTATATAAAATTTATCGAATTCTACTTTTATAACGGGCATTATATTGTAGGTTTGTTTAATAATTGGAATAGCCGGGGCATGTCGCCGTCAGGAGTTACGAAACATTAACATTGATGATATAGATGACAGAAATGATATCCTTATAATTAAAATACCTGATTCAAAAACAGGAAAACCAAGAATGTTTACAGTCACAGATGAAATTTGCGATGGAGTAAGCGCGTTGCAAATTTACCACAAATACGCAAATCTGAGACCTATTTATGTAAATCATAAAATGTGCCAAGCATTATTGCTAAATACTTAAATCTTCCAAATACAAGCAGCTATACAGGACACTGCTATAGAAGAACATCAGCGTCTTTATTAGCTGATGCAGGTGCTGATATCTTAACTTTGAAGAGTCATGGAGGATGGCGGTCTTCAACGGTGGCTGAAAATTATGTTGAGGACTCATTGTCCAATAAATTATCAATTGCTGACAAGATTTTAAATAGCAATAATAATAGTAAAAATAATCATGATAAAATTACTGCTGCTGCAACATCAAAGAGCACACAGGTTGTGCATACAAGTAATGAAGCTATACATACCGAAATTACTTCGAGTGTAAATAAAGAGAATATAAACTTTTCTGAAGGAGTCATAAGTATGTACAATTGTTCAGTTGTTATAAATAATTATATCAATAAATCATAAACAAAAATCTAACAAATTTGTAAATTTTATAATGAAGGTCGCCTAAAAAATTTTGTGTGTACCACTGCCAAAAAGTGTTATTTCGTCCTCGTCTGCTTTCTGGCCTCGGCTTCGCCTCGGCCATTAAAATCAGACTCGTCCGAAAAAAAAATCACTTTTTGGCCTTGGTACACAAATTACTATTTTAGCAGATGCTCCACATTCATTTAAGAACATTAAGTCGTGCTTGATAAACAACAATAGATTTGAAATTCCATTAGATTTGCAGGAAAAATATAATTTGCCAAATAGGATTGTCAACGTGAAACACATAGAATCATTTTGTAATGAAGAAGGGGAAATGGAATTAAAATTTTCTCCTAAATTATGCGCAGAACAACTTGATACCGGCCATTTCAATAAGATGAAAGTATCGACTAGCTACAATGTTCTAAATCATAATGTCAGCTGTGGTATAAAATATATCGCCGAAGAAACTCAGGACAACTCTGCATTGACAACCGTTTGGTTCATTGGCATTATTTATAAATGGTTCAAATTAGTGACATCCAGAACCACCACTTTAGCCATAAGCAAATTTAATTTGCAAAAATACAGCGAAACCGTAGACTTTCTTCGAGAGATTATTCATCTTTTCCAAAATTTAATAGTTGTGTCTAAAAACCATGAACAAATAACTTGGAAACCTATTCAAAGTGGTGTTATTTTAACTACTACATCTTGATTGGATTTACAAAATATATTTTTAAACGAGAAAAAATAACAGTTTCTTCTAACTTCTAGATTTTCACAAGACTGCCTAGAAAATTTATTCAGTCAAATAAGAGCTTGACAACCAATTCAATCGGCATTACAATTTCAGCAGCTTATAAAACTAGTATCCGTTTCTCAGTTTTTAAATACTGGCAAAACAGGTAGCTACGATGAAGATGATCGTCAAAATATAACTGGGTTTTTGGATAAACTGAAAAATAAAGAAAACTGTACTGAGAACGATACAGTGACATTAAGAGACTTACAAGAAAATTGGAACAAAGTGAAAAAAGAGATCGGTTTGCGTCAGCAGAATATTTTATACAACTCAGCTGGATATATTTTACAAAGTATTAAGAAAACAATGAAATGTAAGAAATGTAGTTTTGCAGTGGGCAGCAGAAAGGCCATCAGTGCTCCATATCCGACATTCGTATCTCTTAAAGGATTTAAGCCAACAGCGTTGTATTACATCAACAAAAAGGTTTTTCCACTTTTTATACTCATAGAACAAATATTTTTGAATTTGATTCAAGTCTTGGATTACCCTTTCTGCGATAAGATCAATGTTTATAAAATTATGACATGTGCAATTATAAATGATCCTGTTTTTACAAGCATAGATCTTCCGAAGTGTCATAATATAAAAATGAAACTCGTAGATCGATTTATTAGATACAGATTCAAACTACATGCTACTGCTATAAAACGAAAAATACACAGAATGAAAAAACAATCCATTTCCAGTAAAAGTGCTACAATGAGACAGTTTGCAGATAACACAAAAATTTAAAAACTACAAATATTTAAAAAAAAAAACAAAGATGCTGCTGTATACACGCCGCTTTGGCTGCAACAGCCCCATAATTATTTGCTTTAAGAGATATACTTGCGTTATTGGTTCTGTATCAACGTTCATTTTTGTAATAGTTTAGGTTTCCATTTTAGTTTAATGATTAATTGTCTTTTTAAAGACATCCTATTTTATTGTTTGTACAGATACATGTTTGTCTCTATTCTCTATTATTTGTATTCTCTAATACCTACGCTAAAGGTATGTGGAGAAATTTAGGAATTATTGCCGGAAAATGTTGCAAAATAATCAATTTCATTAACAATTCATTCAAAGAAGAACAAAAATATATTTTTTAGCAGGCGCTCCACATGTTTAGGGTCCCGGGTGGTGTAGCGTCCACGTTCTATCAGTAAAGTTAAGCAACGCTCCTTCTGGTTAGAACTTGGATGGAAGTTCCACGGCTGCTTCTCTCGGCGCCTCGTGATACGGCTATCACGGAAATAGTTGGTCCCGGATGTCATAACATCATGACAGTCGTTAGTGGGGTTGGAATGGAAATGTACGGCGACGCCTATATTGGTCTAACGGCTGTTGGCTGAGTACGAAATAAATAAAATAAAAATAAATAAATGTTTGTTTCTATGCTGCCTGATTTGTATTTTTTAATACACATTTATTATTACTTTGAATTTTAGAAAGTAAGTATCTTGTTTGATTCACACAGATGCGTGCATCAAAACCTTTTTGATTATAATTAATCATGTAATTCAAGGCATAACTGTTTGATCTCATTCAAAGGTCGTTGTAAAGTCAAATTTGCATCTTGCCGTATTTGTTTGCCTCTGTTAATATTGGAAAGGAATTTGTAAGCTTCCCTTAATGGCTTTTAAGCGGATGGATACATTTTCTAATACAACTTAAGCCGACTTAGCATATTTGGGAATCATGTGTTTATGGATTTCGTTCAATTGCCTCATTGAGAGAGCTTAGCATTAAGATTCTTAGAATAAGTATTTATTCCTACGTGCGACGCTCCGATTGGCTACGCAGGATCGCCTCAGCCAATAGTGTTTGAGCTTTCCCCTCCTTGATGAATTTGCGAGTTCGGCTCGTTGTAAATTCAGCGTTAGTCAAATTCAGAATTTCGAGTAAGCAAGTTCAGCTATGCTTTGTGCTGGGTTGCGGTCGTTCTAACTCCCTGGTAAAGACGTTTCCAGGTTGTTTTGTGTTACGGTTACGCGCAATTCGCTATTTTCGCGTGGCCAATCCAAGCGTGTCACAACAGTTGAAGCTTTTGTAAAAAACCATCGGTCCATCAGTGACGTTTGTAATCGTTGTTACTCAATATACTCGTGTTTGTTAAGTCTTGTTTCACTCCAACAACTAACTGAACCTAAGTCAAGGGTTATTAAGTGGCAGTTCCCGGCAATGCCATTGAACCGGAATTCGCAGCGGATTAACTGGGGGCCCCATTCGTGGAAGCCTCTTTTCAAGTTAATCATACAAAAAACATTGGTCCTTCGAGCCGGATTTGGAAGAAGCTAAAAAACGCGAGTGTACAAGTTTCCAGTAGCTGGTGGATGCAATTGCTCCAACATCATTTCGTCGGAGAGCGTCAAGAAGCTTCGCCAACACCAGGAAATTCAACCCTCGAGAGCTTACACCGAGTCAGGTCCCACGTCAAGCGGCAGCGATCGCCAGCGGGTTGGTTTTCTGTTCGTCAAGAAGTTACTACGTTCTCAAATCAAAAGTAAATTCTTTTACATTACGCCTTCGTTTAGTGTTGTTTTTTGCTTGTGTCAGTCATGGTGGAAACTCGTTCGACATCAGCGGTCATGTCGGAAACTCGCGCTTTAACCACTCGTTGCAAATTCATAAAAGCCCAAGTAGATCGTTTCAAAACTCTATTTCATAGAATTTCTTCGTCCAGCCCCGTGAAGGCTCACGAGGTCGGCAACTTGTCAGAAGAGTTTAGTTGTTTCCAAAATTTGTTGGATGAGTATAAGAAGTCAATGGAGGGCCTAATGGAGGCCGACGCTGAACACTTTGATGAACTTTTCAATGAATTCGACTCTTTTATGACTCATTTTAGCGAGATTAGTAGCGCAGTAAAGGAATTCTTATCAAAAAATAAGATCAGTCCGGGTATAAAACCAAATCTAGGTCAAAATCCTTCGCAAAGTGGCCCTTCAGGAGAGCTCGCTGGATTAAGATTACCACCCTTAGATTTGCCTTCCTTTTCGGGGAAATTCGAGAATTGGGTTCAATTTCATGCCTCCTTTACGTCGCTTATTCATAACAACGTTAATTTGACCAAGGTTCAGAAATTTTACTATTTGATTTCTTTCCTCAAGGGAGAAGCTGCTAGTTCAATTTCGTCGTTAAAAGTTACCAACGATAACTATACCATTGCTTGGGACATCCTAGTCAAGCGATTTAAAAATAAGAAGCTGATAGTAAAATCAAACATAAATGCGTTATTCAGTTTAGAGAGCGTAAAAAAGGATTCACATTCGTCTGTTCAAAGGCTGCTCGATAGTGTAGTTAGAATTTTGGAAATTTTAAAGGAGTACGGGGAACCCACAGTCGACACCATACTAATACATATCATAGTTTCGAAGCTCAGCTCAGCAATGCAGACTGACTGGGAATTATGCAAACATGCCGGACAATTTCCTACTTTGCGAGAGTTGTTAGATTTTTTAGAGAGCAAAAGTCACTTATTAGGTTCGCTGGAAGCTGCGAAAATAGGTTCGAGTTTGGGAAATCAGGGATCCGAGCAAAAAAGTCATGCACGCGCTCATGTAGCCAGAGAGCAAGGTAATCACTCTTGTGACTTTTGCAAAAATAGTAATCATTCGATTAGCGCTTTTCAAAATTGTCGGTAAACGCTCGTATCGAAGAGGCGCGTCGTTTGAAATTATGCAACAATTGTCTCAAGCCCGGACATTTCGTGGTAAAATGCACATCGTCGAGATGCCGCGTATGCAGAAAAAAGCACCATACTTTACTGTGTTTGCGTCCAAAGCGCGACGCGCACGAAAATACTCCGTCGCCGCGTCCTGGACCGCCAGAAACCAGCAGCTACACGCGGGAGGTCGGGGCCGTCGCCCCGAGCGAGGCACCCGTCGCATCCGTTTCAGCAGCCTGTAGCCGTCCTGCAATCGCGGCGCCAGCGCAAGTTTTATTGTCCACGGTTAGCGTATTCGTAGAAGGATCCTCCGGGTCATTTTCCCGGGCAAAAGCTCTTTTGGACCCCGGATCCCAACTTAACTTAGTTAGCGCCGACTTGTGTTAAAATTTGAAAATTGAGAAACGAGGTAATGTCACCTCACTGTCGGGTGTTGGTGCCAGCGCTCTGAACGCTGAATTCAGAGCAAACGTTCGAATCCGCTCCCGCAACGGGAAATACGAGGACATTTTGAGCTGTGCTGTGTTAGAAAAAATTACGGCCCCTCTGCCGGCCCTTGCTTTCTCGTTGAGGGATTTGAAGATCCCACCAAACATTGTGCTAGCCGATTCAGATTGTAATACACTGGGAAAGATTGATCTTTTATTAGGCGCGAATGTCTTTTGGCAAGTGCTCTGTCAGGGACAGGTGAAATTGGGCCCAGATAAGCCATTCTTAACAAAAACTCTTTTTGGTTGGGTTTTATGCGGAAACATGAATGTCGAAAATCGAGCGCTCATTCTTTCAAATAGAGTTCATTTAAGTGTAGCCGGCATCGAGCACGGCATTCAGAGATTTTGGGAAATCGAGGGGGCTTACGGTTCATCAGGCCGACTCTCTGCTGATGACAAATTTTGCGAAGACCATTTTCAATCGACTACGAAACGGGCGTCGTCGGACCCGCGTAGGTTCATCGTGAGCATACCTTTCAGGAAAGATGCTCCATCGCTGGCAGACTCGCGCGGTATAGCGTTAAAGCGTTTCTATTCATTAGAAAACAAATTGTCAAAAAATCCCAAGTTGAAAACCGCGTATTCCGCATTTCTCAAAGAATACGAGTCGCTTGGTCACTTGAGCAAGGTGGACGACGAAGCGAGCCTTCCTCATCCTCGGTTTTATTTGCCACATTTGCCAGTCATAAAAGAGGACAGTTCAACGACCAAGCATCGCGTTGTTTTTGACGGCAGTTGTGCGTCCTCCTCCGGAGTATCGCTTAACGACCTTCAACATAAGGGCCCAGTAGTCCAGCAGTCGTTGTTTGCAATTCTTTGTCGCTTTAGGCAATTCAAGTACGTGCTGAAAGCAGATTGCGCCAAAATGTATAGGCAAATCCTCGTGGACCCCTCGCAGACGCAATACCAATTAATTTTATGGCGTGACGACAAAACCTCAGCGGTAAAATGCTTCAAATTATTAACGGTCACCTACGGTACTAAATCAGCCTCGTACCTAGCAACTAGGTGCTTGATACAAATCGCCCAGGAAATCGAAGCGTCGCTTCCAGAGGCCTCATTAAGAATTAGCCGGGATTTTTATGTAGATGACCTACTGACTGGTTTTGAAAATAGGGCGGAAGCCATAAAAACGCAATTCGAAATTAGTAGCGCTTTGTCGGGGTACGGGTTTGAATTGCGAAAGTGGGCATCCAACGACAGTGAAGTAGCTAGCGCCATTGGTGTGGATCGCGGCAGCGTAGAGCCCATTTCTTTGACGGAAGACGCCACGGAGAAAACTCTCGGCATTTTTTGGGATACTCGGCGGGACGTGCTAAGTTACAGAGTGTACCCTAGCTGTTGCAAATCAGTTACCAAGCGGGCTATACTCTCTAGTATGGCTCAAGTATTCGATCCCTTGGGACTACTTGGTCCAAGCGTTCTAACTTTGAAACTTCTCGTGCAACGGCTTTGGCAGTTGAAGTTGTCATGGGACGAAACGGTGCCCATGGAGATGCGCTCCAGATACGACGAACTCCATTCTTCATTACGCGCTTTGGGCTCATTGGCAATTCCGAGACGGGTAATTTGCGATGACATAAATTCGATAGATCTTCACGGATTTGCGGACGCGAGTTCTGTAGCCTATGGATGCGCCGTGTATATACGTTGCGTTTACGCGCGCGGTAATGTCACCACCAATTTGCTTTGTGCTAAGTCAAGGGTCGCTCCATTAAAAACAATATCCTTGCCTCGTCTGGAGCTTTGCGCAGCCTTACTGTTGGCTCGTTTGATTAAAACTATACTCGATTCCTCCGCATTTAAATTTGACCGCGTGTACTATTGGTCGGACTCCACCATAACTCTGCACTGGATAAATAAGGATGCGAGTAATTGGAAGACGTTCGTCGCGAACCGGGTGTCCGAGATTCACGAACTAAGCAATAGGGAAGAATGGTTTCACGTGCGTACAAATTGCAACCCGTCCGATATAATTAGCAGGGGAATGTTACCCCAGGAGTTACTCAACTCACGCTTGTGGTGGCACGGGCCAGAATTTTTGTCACAGGCGGAGTTAAAACCCCAGCCCGTTAAAATTGAGTCGGGTGAGCTAGCAGCCCAAGAGTCGCGCCCAGTAGTGGCCACTCTTCACCATCGCGTCCCAGAATTTGAACTTTTCAGACGCTATTCCAGTTTCACAAAATTACAGCGCGTAGTCGCGTACTGCCTGCGTCTCGCGAGAAACAGAAACGCCGAAACGCGCTGGTCAGGACCTCCAGCCATTGACGAATTGGAAGACGCGACTCGCCGTCTGATCAAAATTGCCCAGGCGGAAGTCTTTTCCGGAGAAATAGCAGTTTTGTCTCAGAAAGCGCCATTGCCGAAAAATAGTGCGCTGCTTTCTCTAAACCCATTTCTGGACGATCAGGGCCTACTGCGCGTGGGCGGCCGTCTAGAAAATTCCAATCTAAACTTTGATCAGAAACATCCCCTTTTGTTACCAGCTAGACACCCTTTGTCGTTGCTAATCGTGAAGCAAGAGCATTTGCGGCTCTTGCATTGTGGACACTCGGTGTTACTGGCCTTATTGCGGGATAAGTTTTGGATCGTGAGAGCCAAAGACCTGATACGTAAAATAATACACAATTGCGTGATATGCTTCCGGGCCTAGCCTAAGATGAATGAACACTTGATGGGATCACTACCCGAAGCTCGTGTCACACCCTCTCCTCCTTTCAGCAATTGCGGGATAGACTACGCGGGTCCCGTGTTTATAAAAAACAAATCCGGGCGAGGCGCGAAAGAAGTAAAGGCTTACGTAGCCCTATTTGTGTGTTTGGCCACGAAGGCTATTCATCTTGAACTAGTGGAAGACCTCACGACGGAGGCTTTCATCGCATCGTTGAGGAGATTCATCTCCAGACGCGGTTTACCCTCCAACATATTTTCTGACAATGCTACCTGTTTCACCGGTGCCAGAAATCAGCTATCGGAATTAAAAAATATCCTGTCAGGCTCTAGTGAGCAATGCATAAGGGAAGAATTGTCGAAACATAACATTAAGTGGAATTTTATTTCGGCACGCTCTCCGCACTTTGGCGGCATTTGGGAAGCGGGGGTAAAAGTCATTGAAATATTATTTAAGGCGAATATCTTGCAATGCAAAGTTAACTTTCGTTGAGTATTACACCATGCTGACTTAAGTGGAGGCGATACTAAATTCCCGCCCACTCTGTGTTCTCCCTACCGACGCCTCATTCCCCGAAGTCCTTACTCCTGCCCACTTCTTGATCGGTCGGAAGCTGACTTCGTTTCCGGAAGCCCAACTCCAGGACATACCGGAAAATCGTCTCAGCCGCTATGGGCTGGTCCAGCGGCTGTCCCAGCAGTTTTGGGATCGTTGGTCCCGGGGCTACCTCCACCTCCTGCAGCGCCGGCCCAAGTGGAAGTCCTCTAGCACGTCTCTAGCCTCCCAGGTGGGCGACGTGGTACTCGTCCACGACGAGGCATCTCCAAGCTACCGTTGGCCACTGGCAATCATCTCGGCCACATATCCAGGAGCGGATGGTGTTGTGCGTGTGGTGCAGGTACGCGATTCCCGAGGTAATCTCCTGAAACGCTCGGTGCGTAAAGTGTACATCCTACCCAAAGACGATCATTGCGATCAAGGGCAATAAACATTGACTTTGTTCTTAGTTGGTAGTTTTCGTTAATTGAACATTTTGCTAGGTTTAGTTGTTTATTTGCTTGTATTCATGCTAGTTGTAGGTTATCTGTAAGGCTCTTGGATTATCATCTGTCCTTAGTTCTTGTTATGCATTTGATTATTTGGTAGTGTCTGATTTCAGTTTAATTTTGGGATTTAATCACGTCGTGCCATATTCGGCACTTCGGGGGCGGCATGTTTGATTCACACAGATGCGTGCATCAAAACCTTTTTGATTATAATTAATCATGTAATTCAAGTCATAACTGTTCTATCTCATTCAAAGGTCGTGGTAAAGTCAAATTTGCATCTTGCCGTATTTGTTTGCCTCTGTTAATATTGGAAAGGAATTTGTAAGCTTCCCTTAATGGCTTTTAAGCGGATGGATACATTTTCTAATAGAACTTAAGCCGACTTAGCATATTTGGGAATCATGTGTTTATGGATTTCGTTCAATTGCCTCATTGAGAGAGCTTAGCATTAAGATTCTTAGAATAAGTATTTATTCCTACGTGCGACGCTCCGATTGGCTACGCAGGATCGCCTCAGCCAATAGTGTTTGAGCTTTCCCCTCCTTGATGAATTTGCGAGTTCGGCTCGTTGTAAATTCAGCGTTAGTTAGATTCAGAATTTCGAGTAAGCAAGTTCAGCTATGCTTTGTGCTGGGTTGCGGTCGTTCTAACTCCCTGGTAAAGACGTTTCCAGGTTGTTTTGTGTTACGGTTACGCGCAATTCGCTATTTTCGCGTGGCCAATCCAAGCGTGTCACAACAGTTGAAGCTTTTGTAAAAAACCATCGGTCCATCAGTGACGTTTGTAATCGTTGTTACTCAATATACTCGTGTTTGTTAAGTCTTGTTTCACTCCAACAACTAACTGAACCCAAGTCAAGGGTTATTAAGTGGCAGTTCCCGGCAATCCCATTGAACCGGAATTCGCAGCGGATTAACTGGGGGCCCCATTCGTGGAAGCCTCTTTTCAAGTTAATCATACAAAAAACATATACCTTCATAAAAAGATACTGAATAGAACACGACTGAATAGCGTTGTGTACAACGGGCGACCTGTCGTAAACTTTCTTGGTAGTCCCAATTTTTTCATGTAAAGGGCGTTCACTTAAATCTGTTGTCTAGTTAGCTGTGCTCGTTGTTCACGTACGTCGTAGCGTACATTACACGTGTTTGAACTATGTTAACACTGTCTAAACACCTTCCGCTTTTTGTAACCTGTTTTACCAGCAATGGCAATGAGCAGTTACTTTTTCTTATAATAAGACTAATAACTTTCCATTACCAATAACTTATGTATTATATGAATCAAGTATTAAATTAAAGATGAGGTTATGTGTTCAAGCTTATAATGTAATGGACGACATGGCTTCAAGAATTCCAAAATTAACTAGACTACAAATTTCAATGGACACCTATTACATCCTCTACCTGTCAATCTAGTCATACGCTTGCTTGTAGTCAACGAATTGTACGAGTATGTAGACCCAGATTTTGCTCGTAATTCAATTAGGTTGTATTTGATTTATTGTAAACATCTTGCCAATCGATGACTTGATACCTTTCCTGAATCGGCCTTGATACTTTCCTACTATTTCATTTGCGTACGTGTTTAACCTGTCTCCTATTATTATTAGTGTTACTACTTCATTGTCACGTCAAAGAAAGCGATTCTTCTATAGTCGCCTTTTTCCTGAATGAGTTGCATTTTGCATTTTGCGTTATAGCAGTTTTCCATGTTTCAGGTAATTTCTCTTCTCTCCCTAAATGTTTTTTTTTATTTTTCTTTGTAATAGTCGCCTTCCTTCTTTCAAAATCTCTCCAGTAATGTGTAATGTCATTTTCTCCTAGAGTCTCTTGTTTATTAGGTTCTCTAGTACTTTGTCTATTTCTTGGCCCGGGAAATCTTCAATTTGTTCTTGGCCCCATGGGTCTTCAATTTGTTCTTCTTTGCCATTTATCGGATCTTCTAGTACTCGGTGATTTGTATCACTTTCATTAGCGTGCTTTTCTAAATTTAAGAGTTTGGTAAAATATTCTTTCAGTCTGTTTAACTTTCATGATAGACCTTGAAACAATAAAGAAGCCAACCTGCGATTGATTACTAATAATAACCACTGATAGTACAATCGCAGATCAACCCCCTTATCATTTATACACCACGGTAGCTCAGAAATGTACTTACTCACCGCAATGGCCTAGCTAGCTTCAAAGTCGATGGCCTTAGGTCGCAGATTTCTATCATCAGCTGATCAGCTGCAAGCTTCTTTAATAATAGTCAAAAACACAGGGCGCCAGAAATCACAGATTTCAAGAAATAAATAAAATAATAACAAACAATTAAGTTTATTTAATTAGCAGATCAGATTTGATTGCAACATCGGTAATACGTAGGTAAATTGTTTATCACAATATTAAATGGTCTGAATACAATATAATACATGAGCTGAAAATGCGACACGCACAGCGAAAATATGTGAACCTTTTTTAGGCTCTTAGATTGAATTTAATTGCAATTCAATGAAGGGATAAGCTTACCACTGTCATATGTAATAACCGTTATCTCGGTAGTGATATTAAAATGGCGTGAGGGCACCTTTTACAAGATTTTTAATACGTATTCATTAAGCAAAACTTTAAATTTGTGAAATGTAGATCATAGAATAATTATTACATTATGTTTTAAATTTATGAAACGGAGCTTTAAATTTATGAATTGTAAATTGAAACAATTATTACATTAAGTTTTCAACTTATAAAGTGTAAATTAAACTTAGAACTGGTAAATCGGTTAACGGTGATGGAACGTCGTAGATATCTGAGACTAACCTGGTTGTGACAAAAAGTCGCTTGTAGGCGATGAATAATTGGTCCAGAAAAATCGTAACGTGACAGCTTTCAGCAGTCCAGACCTCGTGGCCAAAATTGATAAGGAAACGGACGCCTCACGTCAGTAACAGCAGGTTCAAAATGGCATTCCAGAAGGAGCTGCAGGTCCACGCTATATGCCAATTAGGACAGCTAACGTGGCGTCAATCCAAATGAGAAATCGCCCCAAAAATACAGCGTTAAAAGCGGTATTTGAGAGCGGTAATTAAGAGGTGACGTTGACAAAATTAAAGTCAAGGAAAGAGCTAATAAAAAACGAGGAATTACTACAATTGAATATCAAACCAAGTAGCGTAAACATACCTGATTCCATTCATCAGCCCACAAACAAATTTAATATTGAGGTGCAATAGCACGCAAAATGCCTTCTTGGAACAAGTTGCTCCAACCAAAAGCGAAAATGTAAAAATGAGGTCGCGGACCGCGGCGGCTGGTGCAAGGAGATAACGAGTGAATTTTGGGAAAACCAAAATCAGCGCTTTTGCGCGGACTAGCTTGATATGAATTGAAATACAGAGGGTTATAACTCAAGTGAACATATACAGGCTGGCCCGGAATAGATGAATAAATGGCGAAACAAATAGCAGGAGCTAAAGATTTGTTTGTTAAGTGATTTTGTTGAATCGGTTAAGAACAAATTGACCTGGAAGATTGAAATTTGGTTTTGAGCTTGTTTATTTCCTGGTTTATCCTTTCATTTGGTTGGCTGAAATTGTATCACTAGAATGAGAGGTCGTGGCAGCAGCATAGCATATTCCTTCATGTAGCATATTTTATATCAACTTTGATGTAATTGTTTTTTAAGTTAACTTAAACTATACTCATGTTCCCATTTCTTATTTTTGAAGAAAGTGACGTTTATCAGAAACGACTAAATTAATGTTTTAGTAAGCGGTGGTTACTATTTTTTATTTCGTTTTGCAACTTCATACGACAGCGTGTGGCCGGCTGGTAGGGTGCTTGCGCCAGCAGTCGGCAGGTAGTGGGTTCGAACCCCACACCCGGACATTGGAAACATCGAACGCTCTCCGGTCATTATACGAACATCTTTGGTGGGCGTGACTCCTGTGAGAGCATTCTTCCTTAATTCAAGGGGTTAGGCTAGCCACCTACCCCGGCCGCGGCTTAAGATGGCTTATAAAACCGCACTCAATGTGTGGAAATAACAGGCTCTCAGCCTATAATAAGAGGACGAAGAAGAAGTAACAAAAAAATTACATCACGCCGTATTCTGAACAAAACCAGTTACATGCGTACTTTCTTAATACGTTATCTGACTATTATAGACTTTTATAGATAAACATTTTGCAAAAAAACATTGACTATTATTTTTTTTTCTTTTTAATATTCATAACAATTTGTTTAAGGTCCCCTTTTTATTATTCAGATTGATACACAGTAGAATTTGTCCTGTCGCAATAAAGAATATTTGTGTTTTAGATTTAATTGTTCAATATTTTGAAATTGGGCTGTTGTATGTTGTAAATCTTTTTCACATTTGTATATACACATTTTGAATGCTGTATATTGAAAGTTACGGAAATTTTACTTTTGGTCATTGTATTGTATAGTTAAGTATAAAGAATACATTTTCCCTCCTCGGTTTGATTTTCAGATTTATTTTGAGTTGAGTATCAAATTCTTATAATATTATCAATTATGGTAAACTATAAAATAATAATGACATTAAAATTTTTTTAATTTTGTTGTATTATAAAAAATTGTATTTTACGACTTTCATTTTATAAATCAAGTAGGTAAAACTAAAGAAGCTAATAGTTAATTTAATTTTTAGTTGTATTAAATTCGAGCTAACCTGAATA
Source organism: Agriotes lineatus (assembly GCA_940337035.1). Taxonomy (NCBI): domain Eukaryota; kingdom Metazoa; phylum Arthropoda; class Insecta; order Coleoptera; family Elateridae; genus Agriotes; species Agriotes lineatus. The sequence goes on along the minus strand of CALNHX010003887.1, from coordinate 199 downwards.
AAACGTTTGAGTTCATTTGAACGTGGTTGTTGTAACTTATAAAGAGATTAATTCCAAACTTGGGAAAATTAAAGGTTGCAGACGGTATTGGTAGTACCTACTCTAAATCTTTACAGGTTATCAGCAAAAACACGAATCCAATGTTAAAACTAACAAAATCACGGAAAAAACGACTAACTGCCTCTGCAAATGTATTTGA